>JAOWBN010037362.1:0-21733 GCA_028565015.1 Pinguicula moranensis | reverse complement strand
GCTACAATCATATATACAACATTAAAGTGTTAATACATAGGCCTAAGGTGATTGGCCTTAGGACATAACACTAACAACTAGCATAAGGAATATTGCTCATTTCTTATTTTTTTCTTATCTATTTTCGGGCATTGATCGAAGCTTAATGCTAGACCCTTATCAACAGGGGTGTCAATGGGTTTAGAGTAATGCATCCTGAATCGCTCTAAAATTTTGTTTATATATGCTTGTTGGGACAAACCCAACATTCTCTTAGAATGATTTCTGCATATCTCTACGTCTTGGACATACTTAGCTTCACCCATATCCTTCATCTTGAAGACGGAGGATAGCCACTGTTTGGTGGCGTTGATCATTCTTATGTTGTTTTCAGCTAGGAGTATGTCGTCGATATATAAGGACAGAAACATCATTCCTTCCTTTGTCTTTAGAACATACACACAATGGTCTTCATCTATCATGGTGAAGCCATACGAAGTAATGACTTCATGAAATTTAAAGTATCACAATCTGGAAGATTGTTTAAGACCATATATGGATCTTTTAAGATGACATACCTTGTCATCTTGTTTTACTGAAATATACCCAACAGGTTGATTCATATAGATCTTTTTCTCAAGTGTTCCATTATGGAAGGCAGTCTTTACTTCCATTTTAAATAGCTCAAGAAAATGGGCAACAAGAGCCAGAGGTAGGCGAATAGAGACAATTCTCACTACAGGATAAAATATCTTTATAGTCTATACCCTTGATTTGGGTAAAATATTTCTCCAAGAGTCGAGCTTTAAACTTGTCAATTGATCTATCTACACCACGGTTAATCTTGAATACTCACTTGCATCCAATCAGTTTTTGGTGATGTGGCAGATCAACAAATTCCCAAACTTCATTTGCTTTCATCGAGTCTATTTCATCTCTCATTGCACTTAGCCATTTTTCTCTATCAGATGAGTCCATAGCCTCATTATAAGAGGTGGGCTAATCTATTTCCAAAGGATTGCAAAAGAATATGTTTTCCTCTATCTAAAAATATCGTCAATGAATTCTTCCATGATCACTCTTTCAGATAACAGGATCTTCTACTTCTCTTGTCGGGTTTGACTCTCACTGGCCCTTTGGCTCGTGGGACAGACGGTATGAGAAGGGTCGCTCCCACTAACCCTAGGGTTTTTGGGGCTAGTAGTCATATCTTAATGACCAATCTCATTCCTAGGCATGAAAGGTTGAGGACTTACCTCTCTTTCATATTAAGCTGCATTTGGCAAGTTCATAGGTGGGATTCCACTATTCAGGGTGGTTTGGTGAAACATATTATTTCCCACACCAAGAGATAGTGGCAGGTCATGCTATAACTCATACATTTGACTGTCCTGTTTGATTTCACCGATAGTTGAGAATGATCCTCTTAAAATTCGACATTGTGACTGTCGATTTCTGTCATACCCCCATTCGGGTGTTCGTCGAACATCACATATTCTTTTGAATGTTCGAGGTATCGAATGAACACCCTTTCTAGTTGCTCTTGAACAAGTTTTCCATACTGATGGGTTTGATTGTACACATAGCCCACCAAATCCCATGGTTGCATATGATCCAATATTGACTTTCTTCCATTTCATAACTCATATGAATTGGTGGGCACACTCTACTTGGTACTTGATTGAGCATGTATGTTGCCGTGAGCAATGCATCACCCCAAACGTTAATGGATAGGTTGGTTTGTGCCATCATAGACCAAACCATGTCAAGCAGGGTGTGATTACTGCATTCCGCAACACCATTTTATTGCGGGATATAAGGAATGGTAAGTTACCTTACTATACCCTTTTCATCACAATACCCATTGAACATATCGGAAAGGTATTCACGATTGTGGTCAGTTCACAAAATCTTAACTTTTTTATCCAACTGGGTCTCTAATTCTGCTACGTAGGGCTTGAACACATCAAGTGCTTTGTGGCGACGAGACAATAAATATACGTATCTGAAACGCGAGTAATCGTCTATGAAGGTGATGAAATAAGATGCCCCATGGCGTACTCTCATGTTCATGGGTTCGCAAATGTCAAAATGGACTAGATCTAAGAAATTTGAGGCTCGAGAAGCCTAATTGGCAAGGCTTATTGCTAGCCTTGACAATTAAGTAAGGTTCACATTCAGGCAACTTAGCCTTAGTGAGTTGATTTAATGGACCACACTTAACAAGTATGTTTAACCTATCTTGGCCAATGTGACCGAGTCTGGCATGCCACCTAACTGATTTGAAAATTGTATTTATGTTAAAAACTAAGGCAAGGGATAAATTATCGTTGTAAATATCATCAAAATCAAGAACGCAAAATCATGTTTATATGAGATGTGACCAAACACATCGTTACCGTACTTAATTTTCAATCCATTAGGACAAAAATTAAATGAAAAATCCAAATATAGCAAAGAAACAACTGAAACTGAATAGCAGCGGACTCCGGCACATTAATTGTATGTAACACTCGAGTGTTCCCGCTAAAAAATTGGATCTTATAGGTGTCAATACCGATGGCATCCTCTTCACTGCCGTTTTCCATGGTGGCGCTTCATGTTCCAGCATCACAACGATGAAACTCGATAAAAATAGCATGGTCATTTACAATGTGTTGGCACGCTCCTGAATCCACAATCCATTTAGGAAAGGAATTAACAACTAATGTTTAGGAGCAAAAGCATAATTTGGGATCACTGGAAGTGAAAGGTACATTTTTTTGACTTGGAACAGTCCCAAGAGAAATTACTTTTCTTTCCGCAGTTATAGCACTTCAGCGTGCCATATTTCTGGGGCCGTTTGCTTTTGGTTGGTTAGCAATATTCTTTCTTTGGGGTTTCTGAGCCTTTTTTGTTGGCTTTCCAAACCTTTTGTTCCTCTTAGGGTTTTTTCCATGAGTTGCAAAAACTTGCAGAGGATACAGAAGCTCGTAAGGTTTCATCCTCAAACTCGAGGTGCTTAGCTATATCAGCAAATGTTTTGATGTGACATATCGAAGTTTTAAAAGGGTCCAACGTCTGTCTTCCCCTTTCATCAGGTAGTGAACGGATCACATTGTTCACATGTTTGAACTCAGAAATTCGGATCCCAATAGCCTTGAGATCACGCAGCATTGAACTCATATTACGAAGATGTTCTAGTACAGGTCGACTCGAATCAATTTTGTAGTGAAGCCAATTCAGGTACAAGGTACGAAGCCTTGTAGCTGAAGTTTGGTTGTATACCTCTTTGAGTTTGTCCCAGATGGCCTTAGCCATGGGCAGCACATCGTACGTGCCAATAAGATCATCATGCATGCAATACAACATAACATAACGGGCACTACAATCCTTCTTGACCCATGTTGCATAGCTTGTTTCAATTTTTGCAGGTTCCTCCATTGTAATGTATTCAAAGGACATTTTTTTCACGTATGAGATACTAAATCTTCCTGGATCAGATGTCATAGTTTAATTCAGTGAACGTATCAATGGATGAGAGCTCGGCTCTCATGCTTGAAGGTGCCATTTCTACAAGTATATTTTAAGGACATTAGACACAATTTTAAAATTAAATTTTCTGTAAGGAATTTTGATTATGTATTAAGTTTGAAAATTTCGCTAAGCTCATAATCATCACATTCTACATAACCAGAAATTTTTGTAAAAATCTAACTTTCACGTATTGAAACAAATTCAAACAAAAACACATAGTAACAAATATAGCCAAACATATTGGCACTTAGAATTGTTAATTGTAACAATTCAGTGGGTTTTTGCTGTAAAGCATTTTTAACCTAATTTGTTCTAACAAAAAATTGGCCCAAATTAACTGTTAGCGTATAACATTTCGATTTTCTTTAATACATAGTTAAAAGAGGAATTTTGAATCTATCAAAAGAATCTGAAATTGATCAGGTTTGATCCTTGATCGATTCGATAAGCACCCAGGTAGGATTCATGTACTAAATTTTCGGAAAATCTCTGCCTAGACAGTACTACCATTCATCGCGAAGGGTCCAAATATCTGACAGGGTCACAAAAGTCCTACTTAAGAACCAACCCTAAGCAACCCCGCACGAGCACGATTAACGCGGATCTCTTTTGAAATTTGGGATAATTATGATAATGTAGGTTTTGATTATCATAATTTAATTAGTAACATGTAGTCAATAATTTTTTTCATTAATTTTATTAGTTCAAAATATATTCTCTAATAAAATTAATTCCAAATTCACGTAATAAATATAAGCATGCTTTGGAATTAAATTACAATTAGTAAATAAACATAATTCTTAATCATGCATGCTAAACATATATGTACATTTATCAAATAAAATTTAATTCCTAGTCGTGCATACCAAGAATATAAATTTAATTGCACAAATCAAATAAATAATTCCTAATTCATGCATATTAGAAATTAAATACATTTAACATATAAATGCTAATTTGGGCTTCTTAATTAATTTTCAACAAATAAAATCTTGTTGGGCCATGAAAACTAGCGGCCCAAAGATTAAGAATTAAGCCCCATATTATTTTGTTTATTGATTTATTTGGGTCATACTTGTTTATTAAAAAAATTTTAGAGGCCCATTTTCTAAAAAAATGGGCGACCCAGCGCAATTCATTTTTTTTATTAGGCCTGAAACAAAGAAATAGAACCTAAAAAAATGGGCCCAGATTTAATAAAATCCGGGCAGCCCACATATAAATGGCGAACACTTGACGAAGTCAGCGATTTTGTCTATTTTCACCTATCAGATTGCGCGAGTTGCACGATTAGTGCCGCTCTGTTTCTTGCACACGTAGCCTGATTTTCACCATTTTTCTGTTTTGCTCCCACTAATTGAATGGAGTCCGTCTCCTATCTCGCCATATTTCATCGTCGTTGTCACCGTGTTTCGCCTTCGCCATTCGAAATAGCCCACGCAATGAGATAAATTTGCCTATCTCTGCCGCTCTTCCTCCCCGTGCACTTAGATGGGTTGTTTCATCCTGGAATTGCCTAGAAATGGTTGATTCTCACGATTTTCACAAAGAAAATTGCCGCGAGTAGAGATTTGGATCTCGGTCGTATGGCACATGACGTACACGTGTCATCCTAAGATTCATTTTTGGTCTATTCTTTCAACCGATTCGTAAATTAGCGGTTGAGGAGGCGGTCATATGCCACCTTGCCATGAATTCTGATAGGCTTTGCGGTTGGCTGGCGGCTGCGTGATGTTTACGTGATGCAGGCGTGTGGAAAAAATGTGTTGTCGCCGTAATCCGATGTGGCATGTGGCTTACATGCGCCGTGGAATCTCTGGCAACTTCTAGGCAACGCGTGACATACACGCTCCACCGTGAACGGCAATCAAGCGACGGGCAGCGACGTCGATTACAAAAATTGAAAAATAGCAATTTTATACCAGAAAATCAAACGAGAAAATGATTAATAACGACTTTTAAAAAAAATCAAATGAATCTAATTATTAATGGATAAATGAATCGAAATAATCAGATCCAAAAAGTGATTTTGATACCAATTTGGATCTAAATCCAAATCTGGTTAGAACGTATCTAATAAATACGATAATAAATTTGTACCTTTTTGCGGAAGCATTGAGAAACGTAGTTTTTTAGTTGATTATATTACGAACTGAAATCAGGAGGCTACCAGAGTCCCCGTATATTTCATCTACTCAAATCTCTTTTCCGAATATTGTGGGGCAACAATTCGAGAGAATTTGTTCTGGGTTGTCAATGCATGAAAATTCTATATATTGTGTGTTTATTTTTGGAATGTCGGTTCCTGTAGCTAGTTGCTGTCCGTACATGGCAATTTTCTTTCACTGTTGCCCCTCCATCGTCTTCTTCTCGTTTCCACTAGAGTAGCCTCCTTTGCGGTCTTAGATCTTACGTGTTCCTTCTCCCCGGGGATGCCCGGGGAGTGTACCTCAGCTCTTCCATCCATAGATCCACGCATCCCCTATTTCCCTGTTCATCTGGCTCTCACCCTGCCGTCTCTACTTCTGGTGCATTTCCTACATAGCTTGTTCATGTCTGCCAGGTCCATCCCCGCTCACCAACTGAGGCTGATGAGGTGGGCTGCTATCAAGGCTGGTAAAGCCCCGATGGTGGAAACATCTCATGTTACTTCTAGATCTTTCCCTCTGCCTCCATAGAACCCACATTCGGTTCATGCTAGGTTAGGTCCTAGAGCTCCTTTGCTACTGATCTTGCTCCTTCAAACAAGGCAGGAGCTCGTATTTTCTACTTGACGAATTTCCCTAAGGGCTGCAATGCTGACAGGCTGCGTAGCGCCTTAAAGCATCAAGGTACCGTTTTGAACCTATCAATTGCTAAGAAGCTTTGCAATCGTGGTATCTAGTTTTGGTTTGTCGAGATCGCAAATGTGAGTGATGTGGATCTCACATTATTTAGGTTGAATAATACCTGGTTGGGGTCCTATCGGCTTCAGGCCAACTTAGCCAGGTACCCTAAGCGGACATCACCTAAACAAGGGTCTAAGAATAATAATACTCTTGTCCCCCCGAAGCGGATGGGGAAGCCTTTGGTACAAACCCCAATCGTCGCTTCTTCATTGTCCTCGAGAGAGGACCTCCCAAGAGCGAGGATCTCTCCTTGAGTTCTTCAGCGGAAGCTATCTCATGGCTGGAATCCAGCTATGTAGCTACTCTCTGCCAGCCGCATAGCTGTAGTGATCTGCTTAGGGGTTTGAGATCTGCCGGATACTTGAGTGTGGAGCTAGCCAATTGAGTCATAATTCAGTTCTTTGGTGGGAAGAGGAATCTGTGGACCTCTGCAACCTTATAAAGAACAACAAAGATTGGATGGCCAATTGGGTGAAGGACATTGTGCAATGGTCTACCCAAGAGCCTATACCCTCTCATTGCTGTAGGGTCCCAATCCAACTTAGTTGCAATAGGGAACAAACTTGGCTCCTTAATTTGCATTAAAGCATCCACTCTTACTAAATAGGACTTGGAGTCAGCCCAACTTGTGATACAAGTACCTCTTGGCTCTCTGGTTTATCAGACTCTCAGGGTGTGCGTAGATGGTAAACCACACTCATTATATGAAGTGGAACACTGTAAGCCTAGCCTTTCAAGTTTGAACCCTTTGCCAACCAGGGGATTTCATCATCCGATTCTGACTCCCTGGTTTCTGCTGACCTTGCTAGTGAAGTGGAGCCGGGGTAGTGTATGCTTGAGAGGCAAGAGGATGTGGCTGCAAGCATTGCCTTAGGTCAGATGCCAGCACAACCAGTGAAACCTAGCACTAATCAGTCTGATACATTACTGCCATGGCAGCCTGAGGTCATATAGCCATGGCAGCCACAGAGAATATGCTGGTGGTCCCCTCCTCAGGCAGCTCAGCTCTCTACGGATGTTCCGAATGAACTGTGCTTTCCTCTTCCCCTGGCATCAATTATGTTGCTACCCTTCTTTGATTCCGCTGGGTTCCCTAATCTCAATTCAGTTCCAGATATAGCTCCTCTGGTGGTTTTTTCATGCAGTGATAGGTTGAAGGTCTCCTCTCTGCAGTGTAATGAGGAGGCGCCTCCACGAGTCACTGCTGGTCCTTCTCTATTAACCTTTGCTCTATCCTTGTCTGAAGAGGGGTTGACAGAAATTCCAATCACTTTGGAGGGGTTCCCTCTCCTGCAACAGGTTTCCTCTGTGGCCATCAGTAACCTTCAGTAGCCTTCAGCAGTCAGTTAAACCTAAACTTCTGCATGGTTGGCCATGAAAAACTTGCAGTCAGACTCATAAGGTAGTTGATCCAGTCAGGGCCAGTAATCAGGATGTGTTGGATGGTTGGTTAAGCCAACTGGCAGCCCAATCATCTGGCAGCCCTCCCCTGCCTCCCCTGCCGCGTATCCAATTGACTGATCCTTTACAGCCCAATTCTGATGTTGACACCATCATGGAGATAGGTGCAAAACTTGGCATAGATTGTGGCAGTCACCATGCTGAGTTCCACGGTCTGCTGAAGGAGATGACTAAGCAAGTTCAAGGTGCATTTAGCCTTCAAAGGCCTATGCTTTCTTCTACCCCTCAAGGGGTTGGATTAAGGCAGTCCTCATGAAGCTAATTACTTTTAATGTCCGTGGCCTAGAATGCCACGAGAGGAGCAGGTAGCTGAAACATCTAATAGCTAAGGGGAGGGTGGATTTCCTCAGTCTACATGAAACTAAATTAACTACTATAGAGAAGTCTTTATGCGCCTTTCTCTGGTATGACTAAGAGTTCGATTGGTGCTACTCTGGCTCAGAAGGTGCTTCTGGAGGCCTGCTGTGCTTGTGAGATAAGAATAAGTTCCATAGATCTGCTATGTTCGGGGGGATGTGTTTCTTGGAGTTACAGGCCTCTGGTCTGGTGTAACTTTTAGGTCACATATGGTTAATGTTTATGGCCCTAGTGACCTAGTTAGTAAACCATCTCAATGGCAGCAACTCTTTGCTAGCTTGCAGCCTTTTACACATGAGAAGTGTTGCCTGATGGGCGATTTTAATGCTGTCCTGGCGCTTAATGAAAGGATAGGTGTCTCTGGACATAGTTATGTGCAGTAGGTTGCTTTGTTTAATGATTTCATCACTAACCTGGACTTGCAGAACCTTAGATAGGAGCGTAGGAAGTTCACTTTGTCTCTGAAATCCTTGAGGGCAAGTGGATAGATTGTTGGTCAACAACAAGTGATTGGATTCTACTACAACTTGGAGGCAGTCTACTTTAGACAAAATGGGCTCGGATCATTGCTTAGTGAGTCTTTTCAGAAAACCTGCAGAATTGGGGCCCCAAACCACTCAAGGTTTGGAATAGATGGCTGCAGGATAGGTCCAACAACACTATGGTTGAACAGGTCTGGAACAATACCAATATTGAAGGTTATTGGAGCTAAAAGATCAGACTCCTCAAGGATAGTATCAGGTCTTGGAAGGGGAATGCTGCTAAGGATCTGGTACAGGAGAAACAAAACCTGCTCAATAGCATCAGAACTCTGGAACTGTAAGCTGAAGTGGATCCCATGATTTACTCTGATCAATTGTGGTTGGCAAATCTTCATCTCCAACTAAACAATATTTTTTGGCAGCTAAGTAGTACTGCTTATCAGAAATCTAGGATTCAATGGCTAAAGGAAGGTGATGAGAACTCTGCCTTTTTCCACAAAAGCCTAAAATCTTCCAAGCAAAAAATCTGATCACTGGCATCTGGAGCGGATCTGTGTGGTTGGAGGAGCCTGCACTTATTAAGGACTGCTTTCTAGACCACTTCAAGGATAGGTTTACAGAGAAGATGGTCATTAGGACAAGCTTCAGACTCAGGCTTCAGACGCTGGATCACAGTCAAAAGATGTTCCAGCAACAACCATTTTGTGAAGCTGAAGTCCTTGCTGCCATATCAAAATGTGGCAATCATAAAAGCCCCCGCCCTGATGGCTTGAACTTCCATTTCATCAAGCATTTCCTACACGTTCTGAAGCCTGATATCATGCAGTTAATGATGGAGTTCTACAAAAGGGGCAGACTTGTGAAGGGTAGTAATGCTTCCCACATTGCACTAATGGCTAGGACCTCCAACCCTCTCCATGTTAAGGACTACAGGCCGCTTTCTTTGATAGGCAGCATGCATAAGATCATATCAAAGGCTCTTGCAAACCACTTAAGGCTGGTAATTGACAGGTTGATCAATCACAATCAGTCTGCTTTTATCAAAGGCAGGGGGTTGTTGGATAGTGTAATTGCTGCAAATGAAACTATAGATGAGGTGAAGAAGCTTAAAAAGCAGGCCATCATCTTCAAAGTCGACTTCGAGAAGGCGTTTGACACTGTCAATTGGAACTTCCTGTTGCAGGTTCATGAACTGTGTAACCTACCCTTCCTTCCATCGTATCCTCTATTATAGCTAAAGGTGATCAAATATATGATTATTGCAGGTTCTTACTAACATGAATTTTCCACCTTGCTGTAATTGGTGGATTAAAGGCCTTCTAGAGTTTGCTTCTACTTCTATTATGGTAAAATGGGAGTCCAACCAAGGAGTTTTACCCTACTTGTGGCATTAGGCAGGGTGATCCGCTCTCTCCATTCCTTTTCCTGCTCGCTACTGAAGGCCTCTCGGCCATGATCAACAAGGTTGTAATGTTGAATCTGTTTAATGGTCTGAGTGTAGGCAGAAATAAAGTGTTGGTCTCTCATTTGCAGTTTGCGGACAACACACTCATTTGTGGTAAGGCTGACTGGAATTCTGTGATTGATGTTAAGGCTATACTTCTCAATTTCGAACTTGTACCTGGTCTTAGGATCAACTTTGGTAAGGGCAATTTATTTGAGGTAAATGTGTAGCCTCAGTTATTAGGTGAAATGGCAACATTTTTACACTGCCAGTCTTCAAATCCACCCTTCACATACTTGGGTTTACCTGTGGGAGCAAACATGAGGAGATATTCTTCATGGCAACCTGTTCTGTACAGATTTAGCAACACATTAATTGCATGGGAGAATAAGTGGCTATCCACTGGAGGTAGACTAACCCTTCTAAATGCAGTGCTAGCAGATCTTCCCTCCCATTATTTATCATGTTTCAGTGCTCCCAAGTTGATTATCAGACAGCTGACAAGCATTCAAATGAGGTTTTTTTAGGGCAGTCCACCGGGTAAGACCAAACTGTGCTTGTCTTCTTGGGAGAAACTCACCACTTCTGTGGCCAATGGGGGTCTTGGAGTACGCTGCTTAGCCTCTTTCAATATGGCTATGCTCGGGAAACGGGTCTACAATTACTCAATGGTGCCACATCCTTAGCCTCTGAAATTTTGCGATCAAAGTATGGAAGCAATACATCATATTCTATTGCAGGATTCAGGGCACTCACTCTTTTGGTGAGCACTTCTGTTATTGGTAGACCTAGGGGAAGGGGCTATAACTCTGCTTGGTGGACTCACATGCAGGAGGTTTTGCGGGGTCCATGGTTTGCTAATAATGTTCGCCTCAAGCTAGAGAATGGTGACAAAATCAAATTTTGAACTGATAAATGGCACAATAACACTGTTTTGGTTGAATGCTTTCCAAGGCTTATCAGAATGAGCTTCAAAAAGACATTTGCATAGCTGATGCAGGATTGTGGGTGAACAACATATGGTATTGACGCTGGAGGTAGAGGAGGGAATTCAGGACCTCTGAACTCAATGATCTGTCTGATCTAGCAGGTCTTCTGGCGAATATTTCACCTGATCCTTTGCTTAAGGATATGTACAGTTCCAGTCTTAACCAACATGGGGTATATAAGGTTAGTGAGGCCTATTGTGCCGTAACCTCAAGTACGCAACATGTATTTCCACAACCTCACACCATGCTCGCTACGTTCATCTCGAATAGTTATGCCCCTAAGAAAGTATGTATTTTTTCTTGGCTGCTTATTCAATCCTCAGTGCCTACTAAAGTAATCTTGCAAAGGAGAGGTATCATCCCAATGAACCAAGAGGTTTTATGTCTAATTTGTGGTTCTGGTGCTGAGACTATAACACACCTCTTCTCCGAGTGCCATGCCATCTTTAATCTTTGGACAAGCCTTGTATCTTGGTTAGATCACATGCAGCTACTCCCTGCTAATGGTGAAGTAGTTGTCCCTAACCTGCTGCAATACTCAGCTGCTGCTCCCCAGGGGGTAAACCTGTGATGTGGTACACTTGGAAGGCCAGGAATAGAGCACATTTCTCTGCCTCATTGACTAATTACCATGTTCTGCTCTATGGCATTCAGAGGGATGTGTGGCTGTGGATGCGATCCAGAAGGAAACCTACTCTATACATCTTTGCAGACTGGATCCTACATCCTCAGGCTTGTCTTAGATTTTCCTAATAGCATATCTCTCCTCCACTGGCTGACTACATTTTTCTGTTCTGAAGAATTCATACTTCACAACATTTCATTGTGGTACAGGTTAGGTTGCAATCTACAGCTCACAATCCTAATATAAGGCACACTTGGTATCACTGCTCTCTCTCAATCTCAGCTTTGTGCATTTTACTATACTATATTTCTATGCGGTACAGGTTAGGTACCAACAAGTAGATACTTGTATCATAGAAGCCATCCTACATAATCTACACGTGTGTATTGAACTGATGTACAAATCATCTAAAAGATTGAGAAGTGCCGCAAATGGAGATCACACCACTCGTTCTAGAAGTTGTTACATGTAGCAGTGTTATGAAGGTTGACCTAAGGGCGACCTGTATCACTTGGCCTTATCATGCTGGATTTAGTCTAACCATCGGACCCCCTACTACATTTTTCCTAGTGGAGGACATTTCTGCCATACAAAGGGTCAGTCTTGGTATAAGAAATTATGCTGTTGCCAATGGAAACCACAAAATGTGGTGGACATGCGATCATGGAACCATCCAAGCCTAGGCTGCTTCAAGAAATTGTCACTACATTTTTTATGTGAATCTTGCAGCTAGAATGTTCTATTTGGAGGTTATTATAAAAGCTAGCAATATGGCCACAAGGAGACTTTATGATACTTCGGCTTGCAAGAAGATGAAGGACAAAGAGCTTGTCAAATCTGAAGCTGCTCGTGGCAATGTGACTAGAGGTTGAAAGAGGCTGGATGGCTGCAGTGTTAGTGAACTATTGTACACCTGCCTAACCGTTTGTATCTTTCATACATTATAGGGATAACTCACCAAACTGGAAGAAGCTATGTACCAATACTCTTCAAAAAAGATATTTATAAGTTGATAGTTATGATATCTAGTTTTGGTGAAGAGCGGATGACGGAGATAAACTGAAAGCGGAGATGCTTATGCATTCATGAGGTTAGGGGAGCCATGTACCTGATTACCCTTAGCTATACTAGAGGATATAATGGAAGGGCAGGATATTATAGTTTATGATCACCAAACAATCACTGACTTCATTCCTCTAGGATCATGTTGCTACGGATCGTGAGCGTGACTTGCACGTTGTATTTTCTTGTATTTTTCTCGTTGTTTTCTCTGTAAATATTTTATCGCATATATAAAATTTGGCCTTTCAAAAAAAATAATAGGTGCACAACGCAACATATTTATAGGATATTTGTCACTATTCATTAGACACTATTTGTCACTATTCATTTGACAAAGGAATAGTGATATAATGTGAAAGGAAGAAAAAGTTCCAAACGTTTTCTTTGACTAACAAAAACGAACTCAATAAAGAATGAAAAGACCAGTATTGTTGTGAAATAATTATGTAAACAATATAAGATATACAACTAATCCTGAAAATTTCGTATGAATTATTTTTCTCTCCTCAAACTTTCCTCAACCTTATTTCCTCTCTACTACTCTTCTTCACTCTTCTTCCATACAATACAACACATATATAACATTAGAATATGTTATCATCAGTTTGCATTTTTCGTAACATTTTTATTGCTACATACTTCTTCAATTATATATAACTACTATTCCTTATTGATTTTGCAAGTGAAATATTTTTCACTCGTGTCCTTGTATCCCATAAACATTTATCACTTGTGTCCTTGCGTCCCATGGACATTTATTCCATAGCAAGTAATGGGTTCTTTAGAATTCATCTTTTCAGCATCATGAGACCTAACTAGATGGAGAGTAGAAAAGGCTTGTAGATGAAATGCTGGCTCAAAGCTAGGATAGTAGGTGCATGAGGATGAGGAGAGTGAAAGCTAACTAATGCAAGGAGACACCCACATGAATCGATTGAAGTTCGAGCCAACGATCAATTGAAATCTAGGTTTCTTCTGAGAATTTCTTCTAAGAATCTAGGTCATCCACCACCCGCCCAACTAGCTGGTATTTTATATATGCTTTGTTTACTTTTGTTTTTTAAAATATAGCCGAAACATTGTATTTTGTATTGATATAGCAGGTTTATCTTGTTTTATTATGATATAAGATAGTAACTTTGTATGATTCTTTGCAAAAATATAGGAGCAACTTTCTTTGGAAAAGAATGTGAGAGATATTAAAATTAGTGGCAAGAAGAACATGCATTGTTTGGGTATTAAATGTTATTATTATTTGACAGTTTATTGGGCATTATATTATTACTATAAATTTAGGGAATATTATGTTACTAATTTATGTTTAGGAAGTATATTCATTATTTTAACTTTCAGGGTTTAAGTTATTATTTTAATATTCGGGGTACTTGTTTTTTTATTTTAAAGTTTAGCCTATCTAAAAAGAGGGTCATTATGTTAAAATGGTAAAATTATCTTAAAATAATTATATTTGATAGTTAAGAAGGTCGAGAAAGGTAAGAAAAAGTACCATAGTGAAGAGTGGCACTCATAGTTTAAGGATGTTTGTAAGTTCTTTTTAAAATTTTTTTTGGGCTTTTCTATCTTTGAAGTCATTTTTAGGTGTTTGCAATTTTGACTTTTATCGCTAGTTTGACTGTAAAAAGGCTCCAAAAGCTAAAATGTCAAAAGTTAGGCTTGGAGTGCTTTTTTGCAAATAACTCAAAAATTAGATTTGAGACACGAAGGTATACTTATTTATTCTCCATCATAAGTCGGGCTCCAAAAGCTAAAATGTCAAAAGTTAGGCTTGGGGTGCCTTTTTGCAAATAACTCAAAAATTAGATTTGAGATACGAAGGTATACTTATTTATTCTTCATCGTAAGTCATGGAAGGCTACTTCTAAAATAAATATTTGCAAATGCAATTCAACTTTTTTACAAAATCTCTTTTTTTTTGTAAAACGACTTTTACAAAAGGAGAAGAATATGGCCTTGCAAACAATGCCTAAGTGTTTAAAAGTCATTTACCCTAAAAGTTTACTTAATTCATATTATAATATAAATTTGTATATGGGCCTAACTGGCATTAGTGGCCCAGTAATCATATGGAACTCTTTTACAAGAAACAACCCTAATTCTCCCACACTTTTATTGTGTGCCTCTCAGTGCGTGTTCGCCGCCTCAGAGGAGCAAAATGGTTTCGGGTTCAGGGATCTGCGCGAAGAGAGTGGTGGTCGATGCTAGGCACCACATGCTAGGCAGATTGGCCTCCATCCTTGCGAAGGAGCTCTTGAATGGACAAAGAGTTGTGGTTGTACGCTGTGAGGAAATCTGCCTTTCAGGCGGACTTGTACGCCAGAAGATGAAGTACCATCGATTTCTCCGGAAGAGGATGAACACAAAGCCATCCCACGGTCCCATTCACTTCCGGGCTCCATCCAAAATTCTATGGAGAACGATTAGGGGGTATGCTTCTCTTAGCGATTTGTTTCTTTTGCGTTTCCAGCATTTGATTCCTGCAGGTTTCAGCTTGATATTGATTTCCTTGGTTTATAGGTTTTGAAATCTCTTCTTTCCTGTGTTTCTCTTGTTGCTTTCATATTTCATGTAGGTAGTTGAGTTCTCTGCTAGTAATCCTAATAACGATACGGAGTATAAATAAATGTAAATAGTTTTGGAGTTTGGAAAGGAAAAAAACAATCTTTTTCGAATGGATTGGTCTCTTCTTACTACTGCTGGTGGATAGTACCGTATCTAAATGAGTTGGGAATTGCATCCTGAAGCTTATGCGTAGGTGAAGATCTTCTCCCCTTTCGTTTATGGTTTGGGTTTGGGCTTATTTTTTCAAGTACTGGGTAGGACCTCATTCAAAGCTGCCTAGTACTTATATTTGATCATTCCTTGTCTGCTCATTGCACGATTGTATGCGTCAGTTGTCTGAAGTTGTGACTTTCCCCTGCAGGATGATACCCCACAAGACAAAGAGGGGAGAAGCTGCACTTGCTCGCCTCAAAGCCTATGAGGGTGTGCCACCGCCATATGACAAAATAAAGAGGATGGTTATTCCTGATGCTCTAAAGTAATCTATAAGAGTTCCTTATTTTTCTTCAAGTGACTTTCACCTTCAGTCTCATTAACCTTCGTGTTGCTCAGGGTTTTGAGACTTCAAGCTGGTCATAAATATTGTTTGTTGGGTAAGCTCTCTTCAGAGGTTGGATGGAACCACTATGACACTATCCGGGTAAGTCACCATTCATCATGTGATATATAGAAATTGTAGTACAGTTATTGATATTTGTATATGATATAAATTTTGATATCAATGCCTTGCTGAGCATTTCTTTAAATAAACTTACTCGAGCTCAACACAACTTTATATAAATTTGTATGAATACTACTATTACTATTATTTGCTATTACTAATTTCTTTTGCTTTGGTCTCTGTCACCTCCTAAACTTTTTGTCCGAAATGTTTTCAATTCTTATTCCCCTTGAAGGTCTTCTATTCTTCACTGTTTCTACATTGCACCCCTTATAGTTGCCACTCTGTTTGACTCTTGGTATTTGTTTTGCCAGAATGCAACATCTTGTTGTACGATGTCTTGTTATCATGACTTAATTGTGGGACGTGTCTAAGCAACTCTTATTTCATCAGTTTGCCAGTGTTTGACGCTTGATATTTGTTTTGCCAGAATGTGACGTCTTGTTGTCTGCTGTCTTGTTATCATTTCTTATTTGTGGCTTGTGTCTGAGCAACTCGTATACAATCTTTTCTTCATAATTGGAATTAATGTGTATTTCATAATTATATAATGGATAAGTGGACGTAAAGATAATTCTTCTCTTACCAAATTTATGTTTGTTACAGGAATTGGAGAAGAAGAGGAAAGACAGAGCTCAAGCAACATATGAGAAGAGGAAGCAGTTGACAAGATTGAGAGTGAAAGCAGAGAAGATTGCAGAAGAGAAGCTCGGCTCCCAGCTTGATATTATTGCTCCAATTAAGTACTGAAGTAGTACCCACTGGTGGTTTTCGAGTGGTTATTTGGTCAAGGAAAAGTTCTGGTGAATGTTTGTTCAAATTTTATCCAGGAGACTTTATTTCCCGTTGGACAATTTCCCATTTTGTTGTCTTTTCTCAACACTCTTCGATTTCTAGTGTGCTCCATCGTTGCAGATCTGCAATAGTCGTTCTTTGAAGATGTTTATTTTATGTCGTTCCATATGAGAAATGCATCAAGTGATTCTGTCGCTCCGTGAGGAAGCTCTCGCCTCTCATAATTTGTAGTTGAACGCATAATGTTGCAGTTTTCACGAATAGGAAAATATGCCGTTGTCAAATTTTCAATGGTTCCTCAACGTGTTATCGCATTGAGGCCGAGAAAGAAAAGGAAGGAATTCGAGTGGCAGTTCCAAATCATAAGAAAAACAAATAGAGATTTCACCACAATGTAATGCATAAGCTGAACATCGACTTGCTTCCCTTGGGAAACACAGCCTTAGGAGCAATAAGCAACCAATTAGATTAGAATTGGTCTGGTACAATTCAAGTGGTTAGTGAATTGCCCCTGCGAGCTGCGACACACTGCTTTGTCTTTGACTATCAACCCAAAAGCTCTTTTCTTTCAAACAATTTATCCTTTCTGTTATTGGGATGCGTTTGGTAGCTAGATAACTTTTTTTTAGCTACCGGGACAAATGTGGGGTTAAATTCAGTCAAAACGTGGTACATTAGTCGGGGTTTAGCCAATTATAGTCATTCCTTGTTTGGTAACGGCGGACAATCGACTTACGGTCATCTACAAAACATATAATAAGTAGGAATTATTGAAGATACCCTCCGAACCCAAATATAAAAACCTAAAATTTCTGGTGGTTCCCTGAATTTTTCCTTAATCTCAGTCGACCTCCCAGACGGCGCTCTCAATGTACAACCCACTTTTCGACGGACCGCCACCGTTGTCGTCCGGCCGCCGTCGCCTTGTGAAAACATCCACCCGTTTCTCACTCCGTATGTACCTCTGTGCGTACAGGGAAGGTAAGCGCTATCCCAAAACCCCCACCTCCGATCACCATCATCCTCGACGCCAAAAACGGCGAATCTGAAGATGACCCGATCATACTTGACGGCAATGAACCCGACCATACTATTCATCGCGGTCTCCTTCCAGCCGTCAGTTCCGCATCCTGCATTATTACTGATTACTTCATCTAGTCTGTTTTGAATCCGCTGCTTTGCCTACTGAATTATGTTAACTTTGTTAAATTATGTCATTTTCCGTTATATTGCAACTTCTGCCTCATGTTTATCGAAATTATGACATTTTGATTTTATTTGGAACTTAAGTTTAGCCCAATTTTGGTACAAGCACATAGATGTAGAAAAGTTCCACTTATATGAGTTTAGGTTTGTTTAGATTCTAATGCAAATAACTAAAGAGCACCTAATTGATGCTGATTAACTTATATAAACTACAACGTTTTTAACTCCGCTTGTGCTAAGCTGCTGATTAGCACAGCCGGTCCCTAGCCCAGAACAAGGAGGAGGGAAAATGAAGAGCATGCTCTGGATTAATGCTTAAGATGTGATTCAAATGTTGATGTAGATTAAAAATTGAGGCTGCCATATGTCTAGCACCAAACGCGGGTACAACAAGGGTGGCAATGATAAACACTATGTAGCTCACTCACAACCACTGTGCCAAATGTTGGGTGGGGTATTTGCTGGTGAAATTAGTCGTAGCCACCCAATACTACTGTACCAAACGGTGGGTGGAGTATTTGCTGGTGAAATTAGCTGTAACCACCCAATACCACGGTACCAAGCTGTGGGTAGTTCATGCAACGATTGGTTCAGCTGGACTGAGAAATGAACGGTTGCTGCAAAAAAAACCAAAAAACAATTGACATTGTCACATAAAAGAAGCCCCAACTGTATTAATCAAAACATACTGTCATCAACTTCCCCCCAAAAAATGTCATAACTGTCACTTAAACGCATCAGCTACATATGTCATGAAATTCCCCTTAGAAACACTTCATCTTGTCGCCTACACGCAGCAGCCACATGTGGCATCTACTTTGCCACAAAACATGTCAAATAGTTATAAATACTACCAACAAAAGTACCACAAGTCTGCACAGTTGAACCAAAGTAACATGGGAACACAACTACAATCTAATCCAGCTTCCCCTTGCCAAACAGTTGGACGGGCTCAGCCCTCCCAACTGCATCTGAGGTTATCCAATACTAATATTGGATTTCGTGGCTGAGAAGATGGTCAATAAGACGGATCTTCGTGGCCATGTCAAGATCACCACAATCATCAAGGTGCCGCCTCAACTTTAGGGTCTTCTCCAGCTTTGACTCCTCAACATCCAACCTGTTTTGTTTATCAAAAAGTAATGTTGCTTTTTCAAAAGCAACATCCATCTTTGATAGTGTTCTTTCAGCTTTGCTAGTGATGTCGGCATTGCTCGTGTTGCTTCTAGCAATTGGTTCTTTCCTCTTCCCCCCACTACTGGTGGTTTGGGCCTGCTAGGTTCTGAAATCAGCCTTCATATAGGGTGGATAGGATGAGTCATCCATCGCCTCCTCAGACTCATCAACTGTCTCACAGACAGCGGGTGTAGGCTTCTTGAGCGCCTTCTCCGCCATCACATAGCCTTTGGCCCCTGAACCCATCGCTCTGAACTGCCCAAACAACTCACCCCATAGCTCATAATATGGGAAGGTTTTCCCTCGAAGTGAAGAGTATTTGTTATTGACCTAACAAAATATCAAACGCATATGCTTAGGGATTAAATCAATTACAATGATATACAATAAAAAATAAAAGGTATACCTAGGAATATTCCTTCCACATCTCTTCAGAATCCACCACCACAACATGTGTGCCCGCATCAATTGAAACACCACTCAGCCTAGAGAATTCACTCAAGAGGTGATACATCTTACCCCAACTATGATTCTTGTTAAGCACATTCTTTGCCGTAACGAAGCTCCCTACGACCAAGGTCCTGATCTTGCTAGCGGCTTTCAAATGCATACCTCTCTTCCACCCTTCAAGTCCTTCAGGACATTCAACAATGCTACCTCTTCATTCGGTGTCATATACAGTTTCTTCGCTACCGTCGCACCTGAATTTTCAACCTTAATCTTTTTCAACTTTGGTTCTGTGCCACTGCCTTATTTTCTAGGCTTGGCAGTGCTCGGTGCCTTCTCAACTGCCCATTCAGATATGAACTCGTCATCGGCGATGTGGCTGGCTGCATCCATTGAAAGATACCTTACAAAACAAGTCAAAGATATAAAATGTACATAGGCATAAAAGTGATAAGTCATAAAATATGAAATATAAGTACATGAAGCTTATGAAACTCCTCTGCGTTGCACACAATGTAGAAAGATACTTGTATTTCAACAATATCAAAATCATCACAATACTTTCAGAGCACATGGATGCACCCAAATCATCGACCTCAAAAATTCATCCTATTCTAATGCCTCACGTATGCAGAATACGACAATAAATGAAAACTTTAACACAACCATTGTTCAAACAACCAATATGGGACACGCGTTCAATCAATACTTTCATATGCAAACTAATAGTCAACAATTAATTTGTAACGAATAGGGGCAGCATAGGCAGACCACATGTCTGCAGCTAGGTTTTCTCGAAACTGGTTCCACCATGCCAAGGAATTGGGAAATACAAGTTGGTCCTCTCCAGAGTCCACTTTTTCAGTTTGCCTACGCTCCTCTAGTCTGGCTGTGCGTGCAGCTGAAGGGTCTAACAAAGTTGTGGAGGAGTGCACATGCTAGAATTACGTCACATTGTGTGGTAATAGGGAAGAATGTAGGGCTACTCAAAACCACAAAACACTTCTTAGAAATACCAAATGCCTTTTCTATGACGTTGCGGGCTACTAAATAGCGAACATTGAATAGCTTTGTCTCTGTCTCTGGCCTTATGCTTCCATCTTCCCATTCTTGAAGATGGTATCTTGTTTGCCTATACGGCGTGAGGAACCCCTCGGCATTCATATACCCATTGTCGCACAGGTAATATGTGCCTTCAAAAACAATGTGTGACGACACATCAGATTGGAGTAGTGAAGCAAATGTCATAAACCTACCTATGTGGAATTGCACATACCAGATTGAACCTTGAGACCACTTGGCCGAGATAGTGCGTCCCTCAGCACACGACTATCTGCAGCTGAGCCCTCCCAACCAGCTAGCATGTATATAAATCGTCCACGCGTGTCACACACTTCAAGGACATTTGTTGCCAAGTGCCTTTTTCTTGTTCGGTAATGTGGTTGATCTTCTGCGTGGATATGTACCGGTATGTAGGTGTCGTCTAGCGCACCCACACACTAACGAATGTCAAGTGCAAAGAGCCAAACATTAACGAAAGTCAAGTGCAATACTATTGAAAGATGTGTTAACAAAAAGATTAATGAGACGTACTTGGAAGCTTTTCCATCGCCTCTCAACGCATGTGTCGTTGATAGGGACTGGATGTACAAGAAGTCGACCATGCAATTTAAGGACAGTACAGAGAACTTGGTGAAAAGATTGACTGATGTTCTGGCTGCTATGCTGAAAATTACTCTGCAAGACTCTATTTTTCTGGTGGCGAGCGATGGTGCGCAAGAATATTGCCACCTTCTCAATGACCGACACATACTGATCGTCCTTTAGATCACATTCATCCCGCAAAATTCAACAAAGTTTGGAGAAGGCACTCTGTGACATACGCAAGTTCTTGAAGCACTCCCTGTTGGACTCTTGAGTAATTCGTTCGAGGAAGGCTAACCTTTTCTGAAAATTTATTGGCCCTGTTTGGTAGCAGGACTGTGGCCGGATTAACCTGGTTTACCTCTAGTAAACCAGATTTATCCGGCGTTTGGTACCCCGAAGAGTAATCTGCCTGCCCGGC
>JAOWBN010037352.1:0-10074 GCA_028565015.1 Pinguicula moranensis | reverse complement strand
ATTTCACAAACGTAATCCTTACTGCTAGAGAAAGGTACTTGTGTCCCACTTTTGAATCCTACTTTGTATCACATCAATTACCGTGTTCCACATCCTTAATCTATTTGGATTGTCACCAAGTGGGAGACCAATATAGGAGCCCGTAAGGAGGCTGATTTACAGTGCAGGGAGTTCGAAAAATTATCAATCAGGGAGGCTTCCATATTCAGACCGAATAAACTGTTTTTGGAGTAGTTAACTGCTAGACCATAGATCAACTCGAAGATCCTGAGAATCTGCTTCATTGTTTTGATGCTACCTTTCTTACCAGAGGCGAAGAGCAGCGTGTCGTCAGGGTATTCAAGATGGGAGATGCTGAAGCTTCCCACCTTCGCCGCAGACAAATTATTCAGCTGGACAACCTTGTGTAGTAACATATTTAGACCTTCAACGACCAATAAGAAGAGGAATGGGGAAAGGGGGTCACCTTGTCGGAGGCCTCTATGAAGTTTGAACTCGCCACAGCTACTACCATTGATTAGCACCGCGGCGTACGGTGAGAAAATGCATTAAGTCATCCACTCTATCCACACCTTGCAGAATCCGAATTTTTGCAACATTTTGAGTAAAAAATTCCAATCAACCGTATCGAAGGCCTTTGCAAAATCTACCTTAAACAAAACCAAAAGTTTCTTGGATCTCTTGATGTTGTGAATTGCTTCGGTGGCAAGTAGAACGCCGTCTAAGATTTGATGCCCCTGAATGAAGGCGGATTGGGCTGGAGATATGATTTTATGCATGACTTTTTTCATACGGTTTGCCAATAATTTTGCCAGCACATTGTAGCCGCTACCGACAGGGGATATAGGCCTATAGTGTTCCAAAAGAGTCGGGTTTCCAATCTTTGGGGCCAGGGTAATGAAGGTAAAATTGATCCCTTTGCATAACCTGCCTTTCTTGTGAAATTCTGTTATGAAGTCAATGAAATCGCCCTTTAGAACTTCCCAGTTTGATTGGATGAAATGGAAATTAAACCCATCGGGACCTGGACACTTGGATGGAGAGCAGCACCAGACTGCTGATTTTATTTCTTCCTCCGAGAAAAGGTCTGTAAGAAATGCATTGTCTACGAAATAAAGGATCACCGGAGCTAGCAGCTGAAGAGAAGGGAGGCACCAGTTTTCTGCAGAATACTGCGAAGCAAAATGATCCCTTATTCCACGTCTTCTATCCATACTCCATTTATATAAAGTCCCACAATACCATCCCTTCTGAGATTTCCATTGACTCTCGCTTGAGAAAATGGGGTGTTGTTGTCCCCTTCACGGATCCATTGCAACCTAGCTTTCTGCTGTAAAATAGATTCTTTTTTTTATGTAAAGATTGTTGAAGTGCAGCACATTTCTTTTCTCAAAAGCATATCAGACTGAGTGGGAGAGTTTTGTTCGGCTAGATCATCCAGTAAGTTTAGTTTGTTCTTGAGTTCCTCTGTTTTTCTATGGATATTACCGAAAGAGTTTATGTTCCAATCAGAAATAGAGAGGCATAGTAATCTCAGCTTTTCGTGTAGGGCATAACTCCTGTAGCCCTCTGCTCTTGCCGCGGACCATACATTCCTTACAAGCTTAGCAAATCCTGTTTCGTTCTACAAGCAGTTAATAGATTGAAATACTTTTGGACCCCAGTTGGTCACTTGTGATCTAAGCAGAATAGGCCGGTGGTCTGATGTGACCCGGTCCAAACCCAGTTGATGTAACTCCGGCCAGACATCTAACCAGGGGGTGAGAGGAGGAACTTGTCCAGGCGGCTGTAGCATTCCCCGCCTCGGGTTATACATGTATATCTTGATTTTTGCAAAGGCAAATCAAATAGATTCAGGTCCATGATGAGAGAATTGAAGTCAACGCATGCTAGAAAGGGGCAGGGGGATCTACTTCTCTTTTCAGAATCATTGCTGATTGAGTTGAAATTGCCGGCAATACACCAACACGTAGTGGTCACTCTGGACCAATGTTTTCAATCGACTCCATAGGTGCCTTCTGAGGAGCTGGGAGCAAGGAGCATATATATTTACAATCTTGACAGGGAGGTACTTAGGACCCCATAAGCCATCAAGACCTAAGACATTATTTTCTGTCCACAAGTTGACCAGTTTAAAGCCGATTTATGCTAGATACTAAGGATACCACCAGCACTTCCTGTAGCCTCGTTTAGTCTCCAGTTGAAATCTTCGAATGCCCAGAGTTGTCTGCAAGTCTTTCTGAGAGATAGTTCTCAGTTTAGTTTCTTGGATGAGGATCATGTCAACACGTTGAGCACGAACTAACTCACGGATTTCAATCTTTTTACTTCTCATACCAAGACCACGAATATTATAAGATATGATTCGCATTAATTGGACAAAGGGCGTCTACTAGAAGCCGGTTTCGTTTGGTTTACTCTATTTTCACCATCCCTGGAATCCATGACTTCAATCCTATTTATTAGGTCAGCCCTAGTAGAGTTCAGTGAGACCCCAAGGTCAAGGGCGAGATCGACTGCCTGTTCTGCTTCTTTTTGTCTGGAACTGAGAATTTCACCGAGGTCAGAAGCATCCATTAGCTTATCCAGAGATCCAGATGAAGATTCCTGGATTTTTCGAGTATGGTGCTTCAATTTTTTTATCAGAGTCTCTTGCGGAGTATGTGAGAGGGCACGACTCATCGATTAAAGACCATCTAGAGGTTGGTGAGAGCAGCAGGATTGGTATTAGTGAGAAAGGATCTGAGTCCTGGGAGGTCTGGAGCACCACAAGTGCAGGAGTAGGTGGAGCTGTGTAATGAGCTGTGGTAGCTAGATTTAAGTTGGGTCCCTTGAGAGACTGAGGGGTCATGGGCCGAAGACCCAACTTCTCGTGTTGTTTTTCCAAGATGGCCATAAAGCTGCCATAGGGCAGTTGAACTCTTGGACTTTGAGGTCCAGATGGACCACATTCACTCGAGGACAAATTTTCTTCTACGTTGAACTTTGACAAGAGGTTGACCTCTACATTAGCCAGAGGAATAGACTTATGTACGGGATCCTGGAAGCATTCTCTTTCCTCTGAAGCAAGGGTGATTTGTGGGATATTATGGGGCAACGGTGATGGACGACAGTGATCCAGAAGTTGACAGGATTGAGACAAGAGACTATCAGACGAGTTTTCATTCTTGTGAACCGTGTCTAACGGCTATTTTCTATCATTTAAATTTTCCGGCAACTGGTTCTCGTCGGAATTTCCTTTTCTGGCTAGAATATCTGTGTTAGATACGACCCGCGCATATGAGGTGGAGGCCTCACTCTGGTTGTCTGGTATAGGACGAGATGGGTCTGCACCTACAAGAGATTTATCTTTTGGAGGCTTTTCATTGTGTAAGGTCAGCCACTCAGATTTTGGCAGTTTAGATCGTTGTCCAGGACCATGCCATTGATGGTCATACCAGCCAGGTGGTTGGAACCAGCTGAGATCTTTATGCCCCTCCTCTACCTGGACAAAAAAATGAATTATCAGCAGTTTTAATTTCCAAGGATTGATGTATTTGTTTGTTAGAGGTACTGAGCAATTGAAGACGAGCAAACTCTATTTATGTGAGGTTTCGGGTTTTCTCATCCACCAGTGTCAGGGACCCAAATTGTTTGGCGATCATGTTGAAGAAACTGGGACACCAACAATGAAGGGGAGTTCCACGTATTCGTATCCAGGCCAAACGGGCTAGTTTCCCATTTAACATCCTCCATGGATGAAGGGAATGCAGGCATAGAAGGGTTGAGGTGTGACTATCATTTAACAGACGAACTTGATCCTCTACAAACTGTAATTTCAGCAACACTTCTCCACCTTCTAGACGAGCCGCAGAGCTCTCTGCATAACCTTTTGTTGTTAAGATCGAATTCAAACTGGAGATGTCTAACAGGGGGCCTGGTAATCCTATCAAGCAATTTGGCAGTCATTCAATTTCTGAAGGATCCAGAGAGAACTGTAGTGTTTTGATTGCATCGTGAGATTGCAAGCTAGTAGGCATAAAATCAGGGGTAGGGGACCGAGGTTCCTCCAGGGATCGAGTTCTTTGAGCAGGCTTTTGAGGACCAGGTCCAGAACGCGCAATAGTAACTCTGAGTTGGAAAGAGCCCACCCAGATGTTGTTCAGACTTTCTAGAAGTTGGGGCATCACGAAGATTTTGCTGAAACGGACAAAGCCGAACCTCATACCCTGAGTCGGAGGGCTTCTCGGCAAGTGCACATCGTTGACTACTCCGAAACCCGAAAATACATTCCACATTTCATTTTTTGGCCATGAGGGGGGGGACTGTAGAAGTGATAGGAGGTTGAGTTCAGGAATAATTGTTGAATACGACCAGAGAGGGGTTTGTTTCGTGGATCCGGTAGGAGTTTCTCAGTGGAAGTGTCTTTGGTCAAAGGGTGAATTGGTCGGTGGCGGACCATTGTCCACTCTCCTTCATCACTACAAGGTGCAGGGGTGGGGATTACTGGGAGAGTAGGACCAAACTGTAAGTTTAATGAGGGGGACGAAGAGGAAGAAGCCATGGGTGGAAGCAGGGAGCTAGTGAGAAGGTAGAGAGAATGCGCAGAGAGAGAAAGTCATCTATACACACAAGTAGTTAGGTATTGCAAAAGTCTTTTGGGTATATTAATGATGTAAATATGAATAAATTAGCAAGGGTAGCGGGGTAATTTGGAGGCGAAATTGAAGCGACTAATTACAATATGCCCGTATTTGGATGTATACTAATAATTGAGCAATCGGTGAATAGTTTTGAATCGACAGATTACAATAACCCGACACAAAAATTGCGATGGCGTGTATCAAATACGTTGTGTGTGGATAAACTCCGTAATACAATAGTTATCAGCCAACAATTGGCCTACCAAACTGAACCGAACAATATCCGTACATTAGAATGAGGATAAGGAACTCACGCAACTTCTACCGATATCAACGTGGTCCAAGACAAGTCATGCTTCATGATCCAAAAATGTAATAACTTTTCTCCTCTTGATGCCACCCATAACAATAAAGAACTTTTCAAAGTAGCCAAAAAAAATATGCTTCATTTTCTCTAATGTCTTATGGTAACTCGTCATTTTTTTTTATCAATTGTAGAATTCACATGGGTTTTCAATGATAAAGATCACCTAAGAGAAGTCTCCAAAGACTCCTAATCAATATGAAACTCTTCACATTTGATGTAGGAAAATAGGAGTTATGTCTTATATAGAATTCTAATTGTATTTGTACTCTTGAATCTATAAATAAAGGTACACATAGAGGTAGATTTATTAGAGATTCACACATCTTTGGGTCTTTAATCAGTTTTGTTTCATTTGATCCAAGTCCTAAAGAACCTCCAATAGAAAGCCCCATAAGCAAAGACCCTTGGCGAATACACCTAGAGGCAGTATGGAAGGGAAATCTTTGACACTTTGACGATTATGTTTCCAAGAGTAAACTAGATACTTCTCTTCTCCAATAGCTATATTCTTAAAATCATCCGTCATTTGGGGTGTGGCCCAAAAATAAGTACACAGCAAACCCATATCAGCAAAAGAATCTTAACAAAATTACCCAACCCAAATAGCAGCAAATTCCCGCCCCCTTCTCTGCGCGAAAAATTGGAAAATCCCGCCCCCGTCATATAAAAAATTGGGGGAAAGACATTGTAAATTTAGTAGACCCAGCCCAATAGTAAATGGGCATGGGCATGGGCCAGGCCCAACAGTAAACAGACACAGGCCTTAAGTGCGAGTGTGCATATGGGCCAACTTACAATTGAATGTGAGTTATTCTCATAAAAACCTTAGTACCAAGGTAATTGATTATAAGCCCATAATCTCTTATAAGTTGGTTTATATTCTTGTTCATAACTCATGTGAGATATATCCTAACACTCCCCCTCAAATCCAACTAGGCAAGCCCTGTTGAGACTTGTTTTTATACTGTAGGCATAAGTACCTCACAATCAACACTATGCGTCAGAGCTCCATTTCATATTTGACTGGGCTTGTGCAATGGTGGATCTCATAGGCCATTTGGATCTTTACTGAGCTGTTATGCCATATCAACTCTGATACAATGTAAATTTAGTAGACCCAGCCTAACAGTAAACGGGCTCGGTCCCTGACCAAATTACCTGCGCCCCATTGGTAGAGAAAGACGGCGCCGATGAGCAGAGCCATTCCCAAGACGCCTGCTGGAAGCAGAAGGTATCCACCCTCCTCCCCGCGCACAAGCATGAGCTGTCCTCCAAGAACCGCACAGAAGTGATGAAACTGATAGGAGGCCAACCAATTAGGTGTGGAGAAGGAATCCTTCATCCTGCTATAAAAGAAGCATAAGAAATCTGAGAAGAAGAAAGGAAGAAGAAGAAATCAGGGGAGAAAAGAGAGGAAAGTGGAGAGAGAGAAAAAGAAAGTTGTGAGAAAAGAGGAAAAAGAATAGAAGGAAAAAATGATGTAATCAATTCTCCAAGATTTCATTCGCCATTTTTGCACAAATCGTGATTTTCATTTCCCAAGTGTTTAATCCTTAATTTTAGTTTTTTTTATTATTAAAACTCATTAATTGGGTGATTAAAAATTCAACCACATCAGTTTGAGCATAAGATGGACCAAACCAGAGGAAAAAAAATGTATTCCAGCGACTTTGGGTTTGTTTAGCGTGATCTTATAAAGTCTTATTTGATCAAAATAAGATAGTTTGATCAAATAAGATTGTTTCGTAAATGTCACATTCTATTTTATAAGATGACTGAAAAAATAAGTTATTTTATTAAACTTATTTAAAAAATAAGTCTCCTTATCAATCTTCATCTTCAGTTGCCTGATTAATTTTCAGTCCTATTTATTAAATAAAGCCTTTTTCTCCTTCGAAAAGTGGTCAGGTGCACATTTTACTTGTTTATTATATATATATATATATATATTTGTTTGAAGAAATTGAGAGGGTGGGCCTTTAAGGTACAAGTTGTTTATTTATCAAATAATCTTATTTGGTCCAAATACATTGTTTTGATCAAAAAAAGGTAAAATCACTAAAATTATTTCGTTAAAGAAAGCCAAAATCTTTAATGATGATAAAACCATATATTGAAGGAGAACTAAGTAAAATGAATTCAAATTAAATTTCACAGATTCAAAAATAAACTCAATAATTCTTTTCTTTCATAGTGATTCCATCAAGGAGGGCTCCAGACAATCCCTGACGCAGATGTTGTTTGAGAGGATTTCTAAATACAAATAATAAATCATGTAAATTAATAAAAAATTATCTCTCATAGTTGTCTTCCAAAATCTTCAACAACTTCAAAGCTCAAGGATTTCACAGTCGTACGAATCTTCCTCTCCCGTAGGATACCAGCCAGACTAAAATTTTCTTAGACTCGACACCCGTGTGACATTGAAGGTATATATTTAACTTTTTGGTCATAGTTAAGTGGTATCATATTTGAGCCCAATTAAATTTAATATCATAAACATGTTTCTTTGTTCAATTCTACTGAGTGGAAGCCCGTAAAACTCATTTTGTATTGACTCCAAAATAATTTAAAACAAAACAAGGTTAAAATAAACCTTTTTTGTAAAAATAACTTTAAACAAAATTATTTTCTAACAATTTCTCACTTAATTTTGTTTTCAAGAATAATACCTGAGCATACCAATTACAAACCATACAGCTATTCCGGGTCTACATTGTTTGCTTTATATATACGAAACCTGAGTCTGACAAGAGAACTAAACTAGATCCAATGATCAAATAGTTCTCATTTGTGCACGGTATGCTTGCTATTATAGTAATAGCGACTGCCACATGCCACTAATGACCATGCCCCTACCATGTCCATAGGCCTAAGCTATTCGGCTCACAGACAAGTCTTGCACCTTATAGATGTCGTCCCACAAATCCATCAGTAGATGCTCCACAAGCATAAACCATGTGAAACTAGGCCCTGAGTCGAACAACATGTGCGCCATATTAAATCCAGTGAGAATCAATCACATATATCAAACACATCAAGACATAAATGAGTGAAAATACTTCCACTTAGATTTGAATCATAAAACAACAAGCCCTATTGTTTACATGTTCAGTAAATATAGAAATGCTTAAACACTTGGTAAATGAATCTGCTAGATTTGTAGCAGAAGGAACTTTCTCAATAGTTACTTCTCCCTTTTTGATCATATCATGAATGTATTGAAATCTTCCTTCTATATGCTTAGTTTTGGAATGATACTTTGGATTTCTCGATATGGCTATGGCAATCGTATTATCACACAAAATTCGAATAGAATGTTCTAAACATGGAACTATAAGCAGTTCATTCATAAATCTTCTCTTGAACACTGCTTTTTTCCCTGCATGAATCATAGCCACATATTCAACTTCCATAGTAGATTGAACAACAATTTCTTGTTTCTTGCTCTTCCATGAAATAGCAGCCTCACAAAACATAAAGATAAATCAAGAATTAGATTTTCTGGTATCAACACAACCCTGATAATAAGAATCTGAATAATCTGAAATGCTCCTTTATTGTTATTCACATGCTTCTTAAACTTTTCCTTTTTAGGTTTCAAGGACTTAGAGTAAGGTTAAGTCTGACCCATCTGTACAGTTTCCACTTTAACACTTTTTTCATTTCTATTCTTATCAACTTCAGCATCGACACGATTAATAAGATCCTCTACTGTCCATTTGCAGCTATGAACAGTTTATACTTAACCTATATACGTGTAAGCATCGGACAATGAATCAATAATAGTGATGATTTTTGTAAGTTTAGCAATGGTAGTTCCAAGATATTGCAGTTCATCAGCTAAATAGACCATTTTTTCACATGAGCCTTGACATCCTCGTTATCCTCCACACTTAGCCTTGATGAATGATTTTCAAAGATTGTCTACGTGAGCTTGAGAAATTTGACCACACTTCTTTTCAATATTGTCTATAATATCCTTAAGATTTGCCACTTTAGTGTAGGTTCTTCGGAGTGGTGCACTTAAACCTAAAAGGAGAGGGCATCTTGCCATTTTGTTTGCATTGACCCAATTCTCATAAGCCTTTGCCAATACGACATCAGCTAGAGTAGCAGTCCCCGCAGGTTTAACCGGAGGAATATCAATAAGTAATATTTTCTTGTAATCAAGATAGTCTAGAAGAAAATTCACTCTCTCATTCCAATCAAGATAATTAGCGCAATCCAAGTGAGAAGATCTCAACAGATCAACATAAGCTGAAGCTGTACTAGCAGAGGGCAATGTAACATCTGACCTAGAAAAATAATCCACGAGTTCTATCACATCAACTTATACATTATTGTCCGGATTACCCGATGGAATAATAAATGAATGAATAACATGCATAATAAACCACACATAATCAATAAAAGTGATAATAACTCTGACATCAGACAAGGATTAAGAATCATATCACTACTGAAAACTCATATAATTAACATACTCCCAATTGAGTATCATCAGAATAATACAAATTTCACAAACAAGGAATTATAATATCTCGTGGGAGTAAATAACCAACACAAATAAATTGTGTACATGTGATTGGCCCAATAGAATTGGTGAATTAATAATCAGTAATACTACTTAAATCTAGTCCAACAAATATAAATCAATACAAGGCCAACTGAATTATAAGAGGCCCAAGTTTAGGAGTCCAATTTCACTATAATCTGAAAAGGGTAGGAAGGACAAATTCATAGCAAATAAGAGGGAAAATCCAAAAATTTATTGTAACCTAAAGTGGAGATCTTAGTCGATACTCGTCGGGGCATTCCGGGTTCAAAGACAAAAACCATTTTTTTAACATACATAAGAATCACAACGAATCGAGCACTGAAAAGTAACCGAATCAGCTAGTGGCAATCCAATAACCGAATGTCGAGCTCCAGATTCTAGAAGAAGCGACTGATTAGGCCCTGTTTTGCGCCAACCTTCTTCTACTTCTTCTACTACTTCTTCTATTACTTCTTCTTATTTTTAAAAGAGGTGGTGTTTTGCGCAAGTACTTAAACGATTACTATTTTTAGAATAAAGGTGCC
>JAOWBN010037341.1:0-10074 GCA_028565015.1 Pinguicula moranensis | reverse complement strand
TAAAAATCATGCCATATTATCAATAAAATTATCAAAATGAGTCATTTATAATTGTAAATAAGTGTAAAATCATCGTGAATAAATAGATTTATTTGATTTACATATGAGCAATGCACAGAATACTTTACAAAGAATGGAATCAAGCACCAAAGAAGTTGCCCCTAAACGCCACAACAAAATGGGCTTGTGGAAAGAAAACATAGAACCTTTGCTACAAATTGCTAGAGCCTTATTGTTTCAGGCAAGACTTCCGAAGAAATTTTGGGGAGAGGCCCTGCTTACAGCCACTTACCTGGTTAACAGGTGGCCCAACAAGGTGTTGAAATGGTCATCTCCATATGAGGTTTTGCATCAGAATAGGCCGGATTTGTCAAGGTTGAAAGTTTTTGGATGCATTTGCTTTGTGGCAAATCATAGAAATGGGAAAGACAAGTTGGATGCACGTGCATTGAAAGGAGTTTTTGTGGGATATCCATCATGTCAGAAGGGCTACAAGGTATATATTCCAACAACAAAACGGATTGTAGTCTCGAGAGATGTAAATTTTCATGAAGATCAATTTTTCTCTTCAGTATGTGATGCAGGCATTCCAGCGCCTCTCTCTGCAGCTGATCCGATGCAGGCATTCCAGCGCCTCTCTCTGCAACTGATCCTTATGATGACAAAAACATTGATATTTCAGGGGAAAATGAATCTGCACAGCAATCTCCAAGGGGAAGTATGTCTCAGTAGCTATCTGATGTGCACAAGTCTTCTGATGTAGGGGATTCTGCAGAACTGACTCATGACACAATTGAATTGGGGTCCCAACCACTGCCATCTCAACAAGCTGAAACTATATCAGTTAGGCACAGCTCAAGAGCAACAAAATTGCCTGCATGGCTTGATGATTTTTATGTGTTCTCGGATAATGACAGTCCAGACAATCACAACTCAATTTCACCTTCAGATTCCTCTTGCTTATTTACAGGTTTTTACTGCAACTTTGCAGCAAACTTGTCCACTGTAGTTGAGCCAAAATGCTACACTCATGCTCAAAAGGATCACAAATGGATAGCAGCTATGCAAGAAGAACTTGCAGCACTTGAAACCAATAAAACCTGGGAGGTGACTGCGCTGCCAGAAGGGAAGAAGGCAATAGGTTCCAAGTGGATCTACCGGGTGAAATGCAAATCTGATGGGAGCGTCAATCGGTATAAAGCAAGACTAGTGGCCAAGGTGTATAGCCAAGTTGAAGGTGAAGATTACACTGAAATATTCAGCCCAATGGCAAAAGCAGTGACTGTCAGATTATTGTTTGCCGTAGCAGCTTCAAAACAGTGGGCAGTGCACCAACTAGACTTCAAAAATGCATTCCTCCATGGATCTCTGACTGAAGAAGATACATGTACCCCATCTTGGGTATGAAAAGGCAAAGAAGGGTCAAGTGTGCAGTTTGCTTAAATCTCTTTATGGCTTGAAACAAGCATCAAGGCAATGGAACCTTGAGTTCACCTCCAAGCTGCTGAATTTTGGATTTCATCAATCTTATCATGATTCTTGCTTGTTTACTCTTTCTACATCTACTCATCAACTGTTTCTGCTTGTATATGTTGATGATGTGTTGCTCACAGGGACTTCCGTGGTTGAAATGAACAAGGTTAATGCTTATCTAAATGAAGCATTCACCATAAAAGATCTTGGAAAGGCAAAATATTTCCTGGGGATGGAAATTGCTAGATCAAAACGTGGGATCTACATCAGCCAGCGCAAGTATGTCAAAGACCTGCTTGCTGATTTTATGCACCAAGATTGTTGTCCAGCTGATACTCCATTGCCTGGTGGATTCAAGTTTGAGTCAGATGATCAAGACAGTTCCATCTTGTACCATAACCCTGAAAAGTACAAAAAGTTGATTGGAAAGCTGTTGTATCTTGGGTATACTAGACCTAATCTAACTTATTCAATTCAACAACTCAGCCAGTATATTCAGAAGCCATAAGATTCACATTGGAATGCAGCAAAACATGTCCTATGCTATCTAGCAGGTAACCAGAATCTCAGACTTTTTTACTCAAGTTCAGCTTCGACCAATGTCACTGCATATAGCAAAATTTCTGTTCTATTTCCGTTCCATTATACCGAATAAGACTTTGGAAATGGAACTCGGAAATGTAAATTTTCAGAAATGAAAATTTCTGATTTCCGAGTTCCAAATAAGCACCCCTAGCTGTTATCAAAAGAAATGGAGTCAGATAACAATAGTTCTCGCCATTAGGATATCACCTATCAACAACGATCAAACTCCAAAAATATTCCAACACAAACTCAGGAAACAACTCTGGCATTCGACTCATCAGGTTAGCAAAGTACTACCGATCCAAATTTAATTAATTTAGTGCCTGGTTTCAGGAATGAGTTACAGAGTCTGATTCGGGAATTGGTCTGCCAATTCAGTAACTGTGGGCCCCCACCTCCGCTACAAGAAGCTTTGGCTCAACAGATGTCCATAACAAGCTCCAACACTGTAAAGAAGATTGAGAAAATCCAAAAAAGGACAAAATATTTGGAGTATCACACCTTCCTGAATCCTGATGCTTCACGCTAACATCATGAAAGCCATCGGACATCTTGGATTCCTCACCACCCCAGGAAAATTAGGCCCAACTCGCGCAGGCATTACTCGGATCACCATTATCAATTCCACAAAGACAATGGACATTCCATAGAAGATCATTGGAATATGAAAGACGAGCTAAAATGACTGACTCGAGAGGGATACCTGATTGAATGGGTACTACATGAACCAAACGATCCCAACATGAGACACTGTCATGCTTGGACCCGAGGTGAAGATAAAAGGAAAGATGACCCTAAAGGAAAAAAGGCTCGGATCGCCATGATCACCAACAGACCCGCCATAGAAGAAACCAACCGTTCTTGAAAAAGGGAACAAAAAAATTCCAAAATGGGGCACGCATACATACAAGACCTCCAATACAGTTCAGTGGCAACAATCTTCGAACCTCTGAACTACACTATCACCCGATGGTTATCTCAGTCAAAATCAATGGCATTACGGTGGACAAAGTCTTCATCGACCAAGGAAGTACCTCCAATATCTTGTCCCTAGACGCCTATAAGCAAATGAGACTGAATGCTACCAGTATCCCAAGCAACCACCACTTTCTTGCAAGGATTCGGAGGTGCCGAAGTAAAAACAGTCAGATCCATCGAACTACCCACCACTGTGGGACAAGAAAAACAACAGAGGACCGTCATGATCACATACCTGGTCATTGAAGCCCCATTCTCTTACAACGTTATTTTAGGATTACCTAGTTTATTCCAAATAAAAGCCGTCGTTTCCACGTACCATATGGTGATGAAGTTTCCAATAGAACATGGGATAGGACAGGTGAGGGCTAACCTTTGAATCGCTAGCATCAGCTACGCTGCCTCTGCTTCTCGAAAATGTCCACCCAAAGAAAAGCCATCAATAAGCTCCCCAAATCAAGAAAACATCTCAAGGACATTTCAGATCTCAGAACCTGAAGGCATCTCCCAGCCTAAATTCAAAGAAATTTCCCTCCAAGAAGATAATCCTAATAGAACCGTCCACAACGGTACAGAACTTGACCATAATCTTGAAGCAGACCTGACATAACGCCAAAAAAGTCACTACATTACAGAATATGTCCCCACCTCCTCGGATCCTTAAGGAAGTTCCACCCCACCTGGAAGGGCCCTATTGGCCCATCAAAATAAATAAATAAATAAAATAATGATGCCCCCGAGTGGAGCACAGTAAAAATGATGTTCCCAATTTGAGCGCAACAAAAATGATGTTCCCAAGTTGAGCGCAATAAAAATGGCGTTCCCAAGTTGAACGCAACAAAAAATGACGCTCACAAAGCGCATCAAAAAAGACGTTCCATGAAAAGAAACCATCTGATCTTCACGCTTTCTAAAGTTGAGATCATCAAAAAACAGAAAGTCAACGAAAGGTGAGCTAAGATCATAAAAATCACTTATTTGCACTAATATTTCTTTTTTTTTTCAGGAGGAGTCGTCAAAGAATGGAGGAAAAAATTTATCTACTCTAACATCTCAAGGCTAAAAGCCCATCAAATATGTAAATCAGGCCCAAAAATCAATTTGCGACCCAAGTCTTGAAACTGGCCACACAATTAACCTAGCCCGGTTGGGCCCATGATCACATCATAAAAACTGGCCAAAAGCTCTACGAACCCAGGCTCAGTTCCACTTTTCTCCTATCGACCAAAGATCGAAATACTGATGATGTATCAGCCGAAAAGCTCGCCACAACATTAGCAGGCTTTTGCCAAAAAACAAAATGATATGATCCCTACCACTCTTACCTGTGACCCGAAAAATCAGAGTTGATGGTCCGTAGAAACATAACCAAGCGAGGTATCTTGGATAAAGACTGAGTAAATGAATGTAAACATGGATGACACCTCCCTAAGCAAATGTCAAATCATATACTCTTTTTTCTTTACTATGATTTTTTCTCACTGGTTTTTTCTAGTAAGGTTTTAGAGAGGCATGATAAGATGAATATTCAAAGGAGAATGCTATGGAATGAATCTATGGGCGAAGATAATTTTACCCAAATATAGGGAATCTTACAAGACTATGATGCCAAACTTCTAAAAACTCCAGCAAAAAAAACACAACGAAAAACATATATCTTGAGGAAAGAACAGAAACACCCATCGGAAAGATACTATTTGGAGGATCAGAAACCTGCAAAAAAAACAGTTGAATTCTTTTTCAAAAATCGACCAAGGGCGAGGAGAGTAAATGTTATAATGCAATTGGTACAACCCACAGAGGAATGCACAAAGGGCCATAAAAATCCTTACCCGACCCAAAACAAAAAGGTGATCCACCACCTCACATTTCACATCAAGCTTTTAGCCCAGCCCGCCAAGGAATCTATCACCTCACATTTTACACATGGGGAAAATACATGGAAGAGTGACAAGTGGTTCCCTAAGCTGTCCATCTCACTCACGAACATACAAGCAAAAATCCAACTATAAAAAGGGGGAAGAACTGCCAAACGCAGAGGGGGAGGAAAAAAGAACGAAAGAAATATAGGAAGAAAAGAAATAAAGAAGAGGGGAAAAATACAGAGAAAAGAAAGGAGAACGAAGCACACTTGTATAAGAAAAAAATGATTTTCTCACATATTCAAAGGAGGAGTTTTCGACCCCCATCATGGCAATGATTTAATGTTCACCGATCTACTTTTATTTTATTTCTCCTATAAAAAGTACTCACAAAACAGGCAGGATAAAATCCGACCATACCAGTCTTCATAGATGTCCTTGGCAATGGCTCAATCGAGTGATGCATTGTTTCTTTTCATATACTCCTCTTTAATGATCTTAAAGTCAACCCCGACCCTTGATGTGATGACTTTGGAGAGAGCTCCTTCATCAGTCCCTTGACCGCAAAGAACTTTTCTAAAAGTAATTCTCAGGGCGGTCCAAGCACTCAATTGTTGTTCTCAGGATTGCCAAGAACAAACTCGTCTTTAGTATCAACTTCCAGGTTCTGCCAAATTGATCACAACAATATATATGTTTACTTTACTGTATTGGATTACATACATTGTTCTAACCAGTATAAAGGATCTTATGTTTTCTTGTATAAGTTATAATAGAAAGGGATACCACAGCACCACATTGTTCCCACTCTTTCACATGTTATCTCATTTCTCACATTATAAAGCACCTCAAGCCAAGAGACAATATTGAAGAACTCTGAGTAGAAGTCGTGTTAGATTACACACCTTGATCATGTCATTTCCGAATTCATATTTGTATTGGTTCAAGGTTGCATTGAGTTGTGCTTTACTCCTTGTAGTCAAAATCCTAATGAAATTGTCACCAACTATAATCCTTCTATGGATTTTCCCATGAAGCAGTTTAGCTTCTGATTTAGCAAGAGTAAGATTCACATCCTCTCCCCCATATCGGTACGAGCTCGCTAAATGGGCCAAGAGCTATAGAAAAATGTTGGAGTAAAGTTATAAGGATAATGGACAAACATATCTTACTAATAAGTTAATCAGACAAATAGCCAAAGCTGGCAACTTCCACTATTCAATTTGTACCTTGCGGTGGTCCCCATTTGTGTGATAGGCAACATCCTCCACCAGTAATCTTTTCAAGCGAGCATGATATGCTTCTCTAACCCCAATTAGACCTTTAGGAGACCTTTTACAAGCTATCTCCACAAGAACTTGATTACTTGATGTCTATCTTTTGGTAGCTTCATTAGCTAAGTAGCATAGCACACTCGAGTCCACAGCAGTACAATCCTCTCTATTCAACTCAAAAAAATTAGAACCACGCAATAGCCAGTGACATAAATACAAAGATCAGACCTCAAAATCCTCCTCATTCATGTACCCCAAAAGGTCTATGATCAAGTCCTTAAACTAGTCACATAGGTCAATTGGCTCAAACAATACCAATAAATTACTCATAAATGAAAGACAAAAGTGATAATTTGTGAAGAAGGTGTTTCTTTCTTAATTTTATTGAAGAAGGTTACAATACTTATAGGATTAGAATCTTATTTTTCCTAATCTATACATGGAAGGATTGCTAGAATTAAGGCAAGGATTTGATCCTTGCCTTATTACAAATATTTGATATATTTCTTCCATGTTTAGTTTAGGATATTCTAACACTCTCCCTAAAGTTGAATTGGGGGTTCCTCAATTCCCAACTTGCCCAATGCTTCGGTAAATGACCTGCTAGATACCGCTTTTGTCAGAATATTTGCAAGCTGGTCTTCTGATCTGACGAATGTTAGACTAATGATTCCTTCTTCGAGATTTTCTTTTATGAAGTGTCTGTTGACCTCCACATGCTTTGTCCTGTCGTGTTGTGCATGGTTCTCAGAAATGTTGATGGTTGCTCGGCTATCACACATAAGAGGACAGGTGCTCGGATGTGAGTATCCCATTTCGATCAATAATTTCCTTAGCCATAGTACTTTTGTTATACCTCTGGCCACCCCTTGAAACTCAGCCTCTGCACTTAAGAGGGCCACTACCTTCTGCTTCTTACTTCTCCAGGTTACCAAGTTTCCTCCTACCATCATGAAGTAACCCACAGTGGACCGTCGGTCTATAGGGTTTCCTGTCCAGTCAACATCAGTATATCCTTGAATTTTCAAGTGTCCATTTCTCCTGAAGTGGATTCCTTTTTCTGGTGATCTCTTCAGATAATGAACTACTCTGAGTGTAGCTTCCATATGTTCCTCCTGAAGTCTTCGCTTGAATTGGCTGATGACTCTGGCTGCATATGCCATATATGGTCTCGTGTGTACTAGGTAGATGAGTTTCCCGACGAGGCATTGATATCTTTCTTTATTTGCCAATGGGGGCCTCTTCTACCATTTGGAGTTTGAGGTTCACTATTGCTGGAGTGTCAACCGGTTTGCAGACCATGAGTCTTGTCTCAACTAGGATATCAGTTTCTTTGTGATATGAATAATTCGTCTTCGGTTCTTTGGACTTCGATGCCTAGAAAGTTGTTTGGGGCACATAGGTCTTTCATCTTGAATTTTTCGAATAGATTCTTTTGAAGTGTCGAAATCTCTTCTCGATTGTTTCATGTGATAATCATATCGTCCACATAAATGATAAGACATGTTACCTTCTCTCCCTGGTTCTTTAGGAAAATGGTATGGTCTGAGTTGCTATGCGCTTACCCATTCTCCTCATTGCCAAGGTGAACCTCCCGAACCATACTCTGGGTGATTGTTTTAGACCATATGATGATTTCTTCAGTTTGCATACTTCTCCTTCTTGGAAGTCCTGGGCGAAGCCTTGTAAGACAACCATAAATATTTCCTCTTTCAAGTCTTCGTATAAGAAAGAATTCTTTACATCGAATTGGTGGAATGTCCAATCAAGAACGAGACTCGGATAGTGTCAAATTGTGCCATTGGTGAGAAGGTTTCTAAGTACTCAATCCCATAGGTCTGGGTATATCCCTTTGCCACTAATCGAGCTTTTTGATGCTCGACCGAACCATCAGCCTTGTGTTTTATGGTGTATACCCACTTGAAACCTATTGGATTCTTTCCTTCAGGTAGTCTGCATTTCGCCTAGGTGCCATTCTTTTTTTGGGCCATCATTTCCTCTCACATTGCTTGATTTCACTCTCGGTCCTGTTGAGCCTCATGAACACTCTTTGGGATGGTCCCAGATGGGTGGCCAACACTCCACCTGGACGAATTGGCCACGAGGTATCTGGATCTTCTAGGTTCATATTCAGGAACATATTTTTTCGGAGGAATGCCTCATGTACTTCTGGAAGGTAGTATATATTGTTCCTGTGCCACATAGGGCTCTATCTCTGGATCTGCATTTTCAACATCAGAGTGAACCAAAATATGATCAGATACAGGCTCTGGAGTACATACCTTAGGATTACCAGACATAGGAAATTCATTGGGCGTGTCGGCATCAATGTGTTCCTTGTCTTCAGTGTTATGCTTGGAGGGGACAATAGTAGGCAGGCTCACCGGTCTCTGTAACCAATCTAAGGGGTCCATTGTAATATGCTCCCCCTGACCACTAGATTGAGTGAGATAAAAATATTTTGTCTCAAGGAAGTCACAGTCCATGGTGGTGTATAGTCTCCGAGCAATGGGATCAAAACATTTGTACCCCTTTTTGTTTACCCCATAGCAGACGAATGTGCACTTGATAACACAGGGTTCAAGTTTTATACGGTCAACTTGAGGAACATGTACAAATACGGAACAACCAAATACTCGTGGCTGGAGGGTGAGGATTGACAAAATTTTGGTTAAGGATGTTGTGACCTGAAGGGGTGTTTGAAGGACCTGAAGGGGTGTTTGAAGGTCCAGAATTTTTGTAGGGAGTTGATTGATGAGGTAGACTTCCGTAGAGACAGCCTCAAGCCAAAATGACTGAAGGACTTTGGACTCAATGAGGAGAGCCCTTCTCATTTATAGGAGAATCCTATTTTTATGTTTGGCTACCCCATTTTGTTGGGGTGTAAGAGAGCATGTTGTTTGATGGATCATACCTCCTTCCCGAAAGAAGGATTTCACAGACATTTACATACTCCTCCCGCTGTCATACCCAAGGGTTTGGACTTTGGATTGGAACTGCGTATCGACCATAGTACAAAATTCAACAAATTTAGGATATACCTCATAGTTATGTTTCAAGAAATATATCCAGGTCATTTGAGTACAACCAACAATAAAGAGTACAAAATATCGAAATGACGGATGTCCTAATGTAGGAGTAGGATGCCAGACATCAAAATGAATCAGGGAAAACATAGATGTAGAGCAAGTATTATTTAGAGAATATAGCTATTTATGGCTCTTAAATAAAACACAAGTATCGCAGGAGAAAATACTAGAGTCTGAAAACATTTCAGAAATAGAAGCTTAAGATAACCGGATGAAGTATCCAAGCCATCGATACCAAAATTAGGTTTGCTTGGAAACAGTCCCGTGAGCCAACATGGTGGTCCCCTGCCAAGCTACCTTATCCACATAGTATAGTCCATCGCTCTCAATACCATGCCCAATGATCTTTCTCGTCCCAATATCCTGTAATAGGCAAAAAAGTTGGATACTTCAGTGCCATGCACTTAAGTTCCTTATTCACATGGCTAATAGATAATAGCTTGCATGATAATGAATGAATGAAGAGATAGCTGGGTAGTGAGAGTTTGGATGAAAATGGACAGTTTTGGTTCCTTGTACGGGACACATACCGCCATTGGCTATTTGGATATTTCTTTTTCTTGGAACTGAGGTAGTGAGGAGGTTGGAGAATTCATTGGTCATAGTATCGGTGGCCCCACTATCAAACATTCATGGACCATGGTTTGGAGACCTATAATTTGGGTCGTACAAGCTATGAATGGTGGATGATTGACTGAGGGTTCGATTGGCTTGGGACCAAAGCTGAAGGATCTATGGGGTCCGATTTCTAAATTCCCGAAACTTTCAAATCGGGACCAAACAAGTGAAATCGACCCAAACCCAGTTTGATTC
>JAOWBN010037309.1:0-10075 GCA_028565015.1 Pinguicula moranensis | reverse complement strand
GCCTAAAGGTCGAGGGTTCGAGCTCTAGTAGGGGAGTATTCACTGTCATTCTGAGGGGATTAGTCGGCGGGCCCCTGGACCCATAGGATACCTCAATACTGTGATCTAGTCTATGTTATCCTTATTACTTATAAAAAAAAAAAAAATGTAAGTAAAAAGGTTATAGCCCGGGAAAAGAAAAATTCATGGGTTCGCCTTTAGTTACAAGCTGTACGTTTGGGGTATCCGCTATATACGCGTTACCCCAATAAAATGTATTCCAGTTTTAAAAAAAAAAAAAGAATTCCGGCTTATCTTTATCCGTTAACCTAACTCCATCCCACGGTCCATACCCCCCTCGCACACTGATGCGCCACCACTGCTTGCGCGTCCTTTTCTGTCTTTTCACAATTCCCCACGCCGTATATATCCCAATCCCACGCGCACCTCCTCCCTCAATCCACGGCCAGACACACAAAAACAGTCCACAGAGAGAAGAAAATAAAGAAAACAACAAACTGTTCCGAGAAATCAATGGAGGACAACTCCCCTTCACTCAAGCACAAGATCAAGCAATCTCTCTGCCTATCGTGTTGCTTCCCGCGACGGAAAGGACGCCATATGCCTTTCGAATCGCCGCAGTCGCCGTCCGACGACAATCCCGCGGTGATTTGGATCAAGAACAAAGGAACGAACGAACACTCCCTAACCGAAATCAAAGATAAGTGCAGATCGATACTAGGATGCTCCGGATGGAAGCATAAGAGACACGCATCCGCGGATTTCAGGTACGATCCGTTGAGCTATGCGCTGAATTTTGAGGACGGCTTCTATTCCGACGATGAGGCGACGATGAGGAACTTCTCCTCAAGGCTGCCGCCGTCTCCGCCGGTGGCTGCGGCGTCTAATTGATGTGGTCGTGTGGTGGTGTTTTTTTCTCCGGAGATGTTCCTGATTTACGTTTTGTTTGAGGAAGAATGTAATTCAGTTTGTCGATATGAATTTCCTCTTCCTCATCAATACCTTGAAAAAATCGCTGAGTATACATACATGTGATTAAAATCAAATGTTTCTTCTGCAGTGTAAATTTTCGATCTGTTTTTTTTAATTAATTATGGACAGCAACAATTTCATTTTTTTGGTATATTGGATGAGCTCCTCATAGACACCAACCGAAGAGGATAATGTTAAGAGGATAACGTTGCAGCTGCAGGTGCAGCAAGCCAAGTGGTTTCTTTGTTTTTGACGTCGCCACCTTTTGCACAAGTTTTTAATAATTAAGCAAATATTTCCATCATGTAACTGTTGTGATTGTGACGGAAGAAGAATCCTTTTTTTTTGATAGGTACGGAAGAAGAATCCGATGGGGGTTGGACTGGACCCACCGCGTGGCAAATCCTATTTTTTCTTTTTTCTTTTTTTCCAGTCATGGGGCCCACCACTAAGCAAATCGTTCCTTTTTTCTTTTTTCATTTTCTCTCGGCTTGTATTGATCTGTTGAGTATGATTAGAAATCAATCAAATCTGCTTTTCAAAAAAACAAAAAAAATCAGTCAAATCTGTATAAAAACAAATGTTTAATTAATATAAAATCTGTATAATTGATAATAATTCACCACCCAATATATTTTAATTGATTTCAAACACTATATTCTGATATTTTTGAAAATTAAATTCTCATAACTTCTAAAAACGTTTAAAATTCATATAAATTTCGTTTGGGGTTTAAATTAAATTTTGAATGGATATTTCGGATGAATTTAACTTAAAACATGTTTTAAAATATTTAAAACCTAATATTACTCTCAAATGATATGCTAAGAGAATTAATTTAATTAAATAATTTAATGCCTACAAATAACTTCAATTATAGAATTTATAAATATGACATGCATGGCATGTGCACCATGATAGAAACTAAAAAAATATATCATGCTTAACATTAGCACTAAACTAAATTATCATATAAAAATTATATAAATATATCAATTCTATTCTTCACAAATCACACGTTCATCAACATTGTCTACAAGTATCCTCTCAAATGTCTTCTTTTTCTTCGCGTAGGAATTCTTCTCAAATAATATTTTCCCTCGAAATGAACTTTTCTCCAATAGCTACTCCCAAAATGAAATTTCCATATTTTTCTCAATTGAATTCTCCTGAAGTCTCCTCAGATTCCGTTCAACAATCTCGTACAAAACTCTATAATTTGTGGTCAAAGGAGGAGGAAGAGTATCTCCAATGATTCCATCCATGGAATCGCTCGTAAATCAGCCCATTTCTGGAATAATTACATTTATGCCTCAACGGGTGAGTGTACCAACAGCTGAAAGGCAGCAAAAAAAAAAATGGAGCAAAATAAACGCATTATTAATACAACTTGGGGTACTACTTAGTGGATGGAATCTATCCAGATTGGCCCCTGTTCGTGAAAACTATTCCCATCCCATGCTTTTTCACAAGATTGATTGCTTACTAATCGCCAAGAAGGTGCAAGAAAAGGTATAGAGCGTACATGCAGTATCTTATAGTGTCAATTTTAAAATCTCAAGAGGTGCACGATCCTGGAATACTGCGATGATCCATGATATAATGGTTGCATGCATAATCTTGCAAAGCATGATTGTGGAAGATCCGGGCTATACCGTTTATCCATCTAATTATGATCCAAAGAGAGACTAGTAGAACGCGAAACTCATATTTCCAGAGGTAATCATATCTACTACTTTGCCATCATATTTGGCCCGTGTGACAGCGACTCGGGATAGATCTAATACCAAACAATTGCAAGTCAATCTTGTTAAAAATATTTGGGACAAATTCAGTCATGATTAGCAATGTCATGTATTTTCAAATTTATAACGTACTTGTCGAATGTCTTTCCAGTTTTGTATTTTATTTAAATTATATTTTATGCATTTCTTTTGAAATTATTTCTAATATATTCCAAGGATTTCTAATTTTTAGAATTTAATTTTGGAACATCAATATAGTTAAATAACGTACTTGTCTAATGTTTTCTCGTAATATTCTCATCTGTGAGTAGACAGTTGTGCCATGCTTTCCAGGCTGATTTTGGTTGGTAACATTCGATGCCACATGAGCTCAGTAGCTAGGATTACCACATATCTGATCTGGGACACTTCCCAAGCTGATTTCACGGAGAACAGTCCAGGTACAAACCTTACACCTGGGAGTGTTATTAACTTTCCACTAGTTAATTTTAAGGTAATATCCTGTGCCCCCTAGACTGATTACCCATAAACACAATCCCCTTCACAGAATTATCAAAGTTATTAAACCAATCTCTATTTGGACTCATATGATAAGAACAACATGTATCTAACATCGATTCCTCATTAGAACTTTCTAAAGAAAACATTAAAGCTTCTGAAATTAGATCAGGCGCATACAAAACTTCTGAATCTTGTGTGTTATTATCTATGTGAGCTACATTAGACTCAATCCATTGTTGTTTATGTTTTCTTAGCCAAATATAACATTCCTTTTTAAAATGGCCAGGTTCTTCCTATCTCCATTGTTCTTATCCTTAATTGCCTTATTCTTCTTATTGTTCTTATTCTTCTTGTTCTTTTTAAAGTTCTTATTACTATTTGAACTTGAGGTAGAATTATGATAGTTTTGGTCATGTTTTGTTCTAGCAAACAAGGCATTACTGTTCCTCTTCTGTAGTTTTAATTCTAACTCTTTAGCCTTCAAGCCACCAATAATCAGATCAAGTTCCGGGACAGTAACACCATATTGCAAAGCATTTTTAACTACCATATATTCATCACATAAAGAATTCAGCAAAATCATTGACTAACTATCCTTATCAAGTTCCTGTTTGGTTTCCTTTAGAACATGTTTCAGTTTTAAGAACTAATCTCACCTACAGTCTTAGATGGATCCAAGAATTGTGAACCTTTTTAAGGCAAATTGTGATTCAAGGATTTTTGAAACTTCTAGTGGAGTTTTAAAACCTACAACCTTTCTTAATACAATGTCATAAAGATTAAGAACAATGAGGTTATAAGCTTCTTCATCTATTTCAGCCTTTCTATCAGCTTTCTCTTTTGGGCATTTCTTTATATCTTCTTCTAGTGCTATTTGACACTTTTTTATATGACAATAAAACACGTAGTTTAGTTGACCAGAGGGAGAAATCCATCTTACCATCATCCAAAGCAATCTCTAACCTAGTAGTTCCCATATCTACTAAGTCAATTTAAGAAAACAAGGATTAACAAATACTATAATCACAACAGCAATTCACAGACACACAAAGCAAAGCAATCAGCTTCACCACAACCAACAGAAGCAGTCAGCTTCGTAACAGGAAACCAAGAAGCAATCAGCTTCACCAAAGAATAGATCGCAGCAAAAACTAAAGTAAAGGTATATAACAGTCTCACCACACCCTATAAATTAGGGTTTTCAGATTTCTTTGACCACGAGTGGAATTTCTTTCCCTTGCTTAAGAATCCACAAATCGAGTCGATCCTCTGTATATCCGAATGGTTAGGCTCCAGATCCGTTGGATCCAGCTTCTCGCACATATCTCGCCAAACCTGGCGTTCTGATGCCACTTGATGATATTTTCTGCAACCTTAAAACCTGATTTATTATAAGCTTCTTTGATGAATACTAGATCATCAAAGAATACTCCTTCCACCTAAAGGTTTTGGTGATATGGTAATTGCATATATATGATAGAGCAAATATTTTATTATCTAAAGGACAAACTCTATGTATTATTTCCTAACAAACGTCTCAAAGATTTGAGTTTCGAAAATATTCAAATTAAATAAATATTATATTAAGACAATCAATTATACAAATTATTACAGTATTGCATCTATGATTTTGAGTTGAAAAATATACGTGAAAATGACATGTTTGTCCCTCGTATTGCAAATACACATAAGATTGATTGATACTTATTTTGCAGTAAATCGGAATTTTACAATTGAATTTGATATTTGTCATTAGACCATTGCAGTTCAAATATTGATGCGATATATATTTGAAATTGATACAAACATCTACTGAAAAAGTAGAAAGTTTTTCAGTAGAATTTAGTACATCAAAATATTGAATACTTTCTTGTTTATGTTCATACGAAAACGATCTAGATGGACGAGAATCGTTATTTACAATAAAAGTATTATGTATCAAGCCAACAAGTTATCGAGATATTTTTCTTAAATAGTTCAAAGTAAGGAACCAAAAAAAATCATCTAAAATTGATTTTAATATGCCATTTATTTGACAATCGCTCCATCGCTATCACACAATTCTCCAAATATTATCAAATATTTGAAACATTAATTGGAGATCATTTATGACATTGACATAGCTGACATTGACAAGTAATTAAACAAGAATACTTGTCGAAATAAATTATAATTGAATAACTTAGGATTCTCAAAATGTGAAATTGAAGTTTAAAAGATAATTCATTTGCAATAGATTCAGAATAAATTATAAGCCGCATTATTGACAGAAAAGAAGTAAGTTTATATTTTAACTGCTAATGCTCCATAAGAATTGATGTTCTTAAAAGATAAACTTCCATTGCTAAATAGGTTATGCGCGCTTGCAACTTATAGACCTTTCAGTTCCAAATAGGGGTGGGCAAATGATGTTCGGAATTCCAAAATTTCGAATTCCGAACTGTTTCGAATTTCGAATTCTAAACTCGAAATCCAATTTGGAAATTTGGATCGGATTCGAAACTGGACACTGATTCCGAATTTAATTCAGGTCGGAATCGATTTAGTGGGTTCGGAATTAGAAAATTCCGAATTCCGATTTTGTTAAAACCAATAATATAGAAACGACGTCGTTCGACTCTGAGACGTCTTCTTTCATTTCATTTCACTTTCTCATATTCTGAATTCGATTTTGAGGCTTCACCGTTCAGCCTTCAATCGAGGCCCAAGGGACGAGGGTTTCACGTTCCCATTTCATCTCTTGCATTCGACTTTCGAATGACTTCCGGACGAGGGACGAGAGACGAGCGGACGACACATACGAGATTCGACTTCCGTTCCGTGGTCTGCGCTCCTCGATTCAGCGACTCCCGGCGGCCGGCGGTTGCACTTGAAGTGAAGTTGTTTCATTTTCTTGCTTTCTATTTCATTTTCTTGCTTTCTATTTCATTGTTTCAGTTTCTTGCTTTCAATTTCATGCCTATTTTGTGCTGTGTTCCATTATTTTAGTTTTGGCGAATGTTCCATTGTTTCAGCTTCGCCCTTTCAGTTTTGGTGATTGTTGCTGGTTTTGTCATTTTTTTCCTGTCTGTGATGTTATATTTTTGGGCCAGTTGGTTTTGATAAAGGATAAAGATGGATTTGTAGAGATTACTGACTTAACCATTTCGTGTGATATGACAAACACAAACAGTCAAAGTTCATTGCTTCATAATCTTTCCAGATTAGGATGTTTACTGAGTTAATTTAGTTTTTCCAGATTAGGATGTTTACTTCTATTCGACTATCAGTTGAATATGACAAACAAACACATTTTGTTGATGTTGTTGATGCAAGAGAACTGGTTGGGTTTGTTTGTGGTGGAAGGGAAGTCATGTAGTGTGTTAATTAAACTTGCGGTTCTATATTTTGAATTTTTGATTTATTATATATCTTGCAAGGTTGAAACAAAATAGTTCCATTTTTTTTCATAGGTAAACTTAAATTTTAATTTTTGTTTGAAATGATTTTTCAGAATTTTTTTGTTACTGTTCGGAAATTCCGAATTTTCGAACATCGTTCTGAATTTCGAATTTCGAATTTCGAATTCCAATACAGAATGGAACGAAATCAAAAATCACTTCCAAAAAATATACGGATCGGTTTGGAAATTGGCGATTCCGAATTCCGAATTCCGAACGCCCACCCCTAGATGAAACCTTATGGGCTTCTACGTCCTCTGCCAAGGTTTCTGCAACTCACAAGGGAAACCCTAAGAGGAACAAAATGTTTGGCAAGTAGCGAAAAAGACTCAGAATCCCCCAAAGAAAGAAGATTGCTAATCAACCTAAGGCAAACGGCCCCAAAAATATGGCACACGTGAATTGCAATAAATGCGTAAAGAAAGGTAACTTCTCTTGGGACTATTCCGAGTTGAAAAATGTACCTTTCACTCCCAATAATCTTAAATTATGCATTTGCTCCCATGCATTAGTTACTAATTCTTTTTGTAAATGGATTGAGGATTCAGGAGCGAACCAACACGTAGTGAATGACCGTGTTGGTTTTATCGAGTTTCATTGTTGTGGCATCAGAACACAAAGCATAACCATGGAAAACAACAATGAAAAGGATGCCATCAATATTGGCACCTATAAGATCCAGTTTCATAGCGGGAACATATTGCTGCTACACGACACAATATATGTATCAGGAGTCCACTGTTGTTTAATTTCAGTTGTTTCTTTTCTACATTTGGTTTTTTCATTTGATTTTTGTCCTAGTGGGTAGAAAATTGAGTACGGTGACGATATGTTCGGTCATGGCTCATACAAATATGATTTTTGCGTTTTTGATTTGGATGATATTTACAACAATTCAAATAATTCATCCTTTGCCTTAATTTTCAATATCGATAATACTTCCAAATCTGCTAAATGACATGCTAGGCTTGGTCATATTGGCCAAAATATGTTAAACAAACTCGCTAAGTGCGGTCTTTTAAACCCACTCACTAAGATTAAGTTGCCTGTGTGTGAACCTTTCTTAGCTGGTACGGCTAGCAAGAAGCGTTTCATTAAGGCTGTCGAGCCTCAAATCCCTTACACTTAGTCCATTCTAAAATTTGCGGACACATGAGCATGAAAGCATGCCATGGGGTTTCTTATTTCATCACTTTCATAGACGACTACTCGCATATCGGACACGTGTATCTGTTGTCTCATTGCTACAAAGCACTTGATGTGTCCAAATGCTACATAGCAGAAGTAAAGACCCGGTTAGATCGAAAAGTTAAGATTTTTCTGACCAACTGTGATCGCGAATACCTTTATGATATGTTCAAAGAGTATTGTGATGAAAAGAGAAAGTATATCATTCCTTAGACCCCGCAGAAAAATGGTATTGTAGAATGTAGGAATCACACCTTACTTGACATGGTTAGGTCTATGATGGCGCAAGCCAACCTCACTTTTAGGGAGATGTGTTGCTCTTGGCAGGATACATCCTCAATAGAGTACCAAATAAGAGTGTGCTCACCACTCCACATGAGTTATGGAATGAAAGGAAACTAATCTTGGATCATATGCGACAATGGGGTTCAGCGAGCTATGTGCACAACCCAACCCATCGACATGGAAAATTTGAAAGAGTAACCAAAAGGGTATTCATTCATTACCCTGAACATTCAAAATGATATGTGATTTTTGGCGAACACTCGAATGGGGGCATGACTGAAATAGATAGTAGTAATGTCGAATTTTAAGAGGATCAATTCTCAACTATTGGCGAAATAAAATAGGACAGCCTGTTGTATGGTAATTTTCCACGAGCCAAAGAACTAATAGGAGCAAGTCCCCAACTAGGCAAGTAAAAGATCCTATTACCTGGAGGAGTGAATGCGGAAGAATTCCTCGACAATATTTTCAGATCGAGAAAAACGTATTCTTTTGTGCTCCTCTAAAAATAGAAAAGCTCACCTCTTATAACAAGGCTATGGACTCACTTGATAGAAAACAATGGTGAAGTGCCATGAGAGATGAAATGAACTTGATATGAAAAAAGAGGTTTGGAAACTTGTTGATCTACCACATCACCAAAAATTGATTGGATGCAATTGGGTATTCAAGGTTAAACGCGGTGTGGATGGATCAATCGACGAGTTCAAAGCCTGACTCGTGGGTATAGATTAAGAAGAGACATTTTCTCATGTGGTGAAAATTGTCTCTATTAGCCAACTTTTTGTCCTGGTTGCCCATTTGAATATTGAGTTATTCCAAATGGACGTAAAGATTGTCTTCTTTAATAGAACACTTGAGGAAGAGATTTATATGGATTAACCTGTTGGATTCGTCTCAGTAGGTAAAGATGACAAGGTATGCTGTATTAAAAGATCTATATATGGTCTCAAACAGTCTTTCAGATTGTGGTATTTCAGATTTCATGAAGGCATTACTTCGTTAGGTTTCACCATGATAGATGAAGACCACTGCGTGTATGTCCTAGGTGTGGACATCTGCATAAATCATTCTAAGAGAATGTTGGGTTTATCCCAACGAGCATAAATAAATAAAATCTCAAAACGATTCATGATGCACTACTCCAAACCCATTGATACCATTGTTGATAAGAGTCTTGCATTAAGCCTCTATCAATGCCCGAAAATAGTTAAGGAAAAAGAAGAAATGAGCACTATTCCCTATTTAAGTCCCATAGGGAGTTTGATGTACGTCATGTTATTTACACAGCCAGACATTTGCTACGCGGTTGGGTTTGTGAGCCATTACCAAAGAAACTTGGGTTCTGCTCATTTGCAAGCAATCAAGTGGATCTTTGGTTACCTTCATGGAACGACTGATCTAGTTCTATACTATCATGGGAAGACATGTGACTTAGAGGTTACACAGATGCTGATTAGGGAGGCAATTTGGACGAGTACAAGTCAATATCAGGATATGCTTTCATCTTTGGTGGAAGAGCTATATCTTGGTACAAAAAGAAATAAGACTATATCACATTATCAACTATGGAAGCAGAATATGTCGCATGTAGCCTAGCCGTGCAAGACATACTCTGGCTCATAAGCTCAATTCCTCGATTTGACTCCAAGGCCCAACAATCTTGTTGAGGTGAACTATGACAATACTGCAACAATTCAGTTTGCTAATGATCCAAAATTTCATCGAAAAATAAAGCACATCCAAAGAAGATATCACTTTGTTCAACAAACTGTCAACAAAACGGATATCATTATCAAGTATATTCCTACTAATATGGGCGGAGGCAGGGGGGACCAGGGGGCCATGGTCCCCCCCCCCCTAATTTGAAAAAAAAATTAAAATTATATGTAAAAAATAATATTTTTTTAATTTGGTCCCTCTAGAATATATAGGTAATGCTTC
>JAOWBN010037298.1:0-10076 GCA_028565015.1 Pinguicula moranensis | reverse complement strand
GCCAAAAACTTGATGCAAAAATGCTTGTAGTATTTGCTATTTGCAAGTGTACAAGTCGCACAAGTAATACAATGATGAAAAGAGTGTTGAACCCCGAGGATTGCAGATGTTAAACACCAAAATTAATGAGTTCTATGCAATTTTGATGAAACAACAAAGGGGTAAGAACTAACCTACATATAGAATACAAAATATACTAAAATAAAGAACATAAATAAACAGGGTACACATGCAAAAAACACTTGGATAGAAGAGTTAGGGCTAGTGACTTAAATGGTTTCTTTCTACTTTTACTCTTTAGATTTGTTGTATTTTTATCTACCGGATTTTAATCTCTTAGACACAAGTCTCTCTCAAGTTTAATCATCCCTCTTATAGTATATAAGCACGCTTCTTTCAAAGTCACAGTTAATTACACTGAAGGCTTTAAATTTTGGAAACCCACACACGGTAGCAATAACCCCATAGGCATTCTCATGCTATGGCGATTACGGTTTATTTTACCATTCCTAGCGTGGTTTATAACTCTCAACCTCCCACCATGCTTAGTGAGTCTGGAAGTGTTAGTTAGAAACATGCAAGTTAGAGAAAAAGCACAATAAAATAAAAAGCAACAACATTTTCAAATTGCTAAACATTAGAGATCCGTAACTAAGTTTTGCAAGCAACATAATATCAAGGGAGTCTACTAAATATCATGAGATCCAAGACAAAAGAGATGTCAAGTTCTGCTAGATAGGGTCCCCTAGTTATTTATTTGCTTTTGATTTGATATACATGCCTATTCAGAATATCACTCCCTCAAGGATAGCCCATCAAACATAATCAAGTTGTGTACCAGTATTGCTATAAGGGGGTATTGACAATGGGACAATTATGACATTTTGAACAATAAAGAGCGGATGATGGCAATGACTTGCATGCTGAGATACTTTGTGATCTTATATAATGCTAGTTGAGCCATGTACTAGATCACCCTTGGCTATATTAGAGGAAGGATATGAAGAATAGGCATTTCTACAGTTCAATCTCAAAGAAAATATTTAGTTGTTACTCCTACTACTGCTAATTCCTTTTTAAATATTAAATTTGGCTTATAAAAAAAAAGTTAACAAGGGTTTTATTGCTCTTATAGACAAAAGTATTAGCCCATTGCTTAAGATATTTAAAGACCATAACTAAACTCACAAGTGGTTACATCATGCTCTAAAATAAGGTTCATGCCATACAAAAAGATAAATGAATGTTAAGTTTATATAGGCGAGAAATCCCCTTGGATGAATAGGGAGATATCAGAGTTTATCCTTCTTCTTCACGTCTCCTCTCCAAGTAGTTGTTGCCATGTGCCCAAGATTCCAGGATGGAATCCTCCAAAGAATGGTTTGATATGGAGAATTGATTTATGATTCCAGGGAAGACGTCCCCATAATGGAAATGTCTCACAAAATTCGAAACCCTCCCAAAATAATTTATCCTACAAGTAGATAGAAATAATTGATACATGATTCCAGGGAAAGACATCCCAGAATACTAAGTGTATCTTGTCTCTCGAAAGATGTACAGGAAAGTAGCTTGCTCGGGAAGTTTCGTGAAAGATAGCTTCTTCTTTTTTTATTTAAAGCTAATGCTTATATTAATATGATCAAAATAATTACATGTACCTAAAATAGGTACTATTACAACGCAGTGGCCTATGGCCACATTACAAAATAAATGATACGTTGATTAGAGCCATGTAAAACTTTTCTAATTAGTCAAACATAAATTAATCTTCTCTGTGTGTAGCTAAGGGTGAACTACAGAGACTCCCCATGCGTCATCCATGCGTGTGAGTAATCTTAGCATTTGAATCATTGCTATTATCCACTTTTCCACCAGAACAATCGTCATAGCTATCAACATATTCTCCTTTGCGGTGAGTACATAGCTCAGATGTGTTCTAGAGAGCCATCCCTGTACTGATAGTGTCCAATGGTGAATAGCATATAGCTCCTCTAGACTCATAGATATCACAAAACACTCAGCATCAAGTTCATGGTTGTCATAGCTTTCTAGAAGACAAAATCTCATTGCCATCAACTTATCATTCCACAAAATGGTACATAGCTCCATTTCTTCTTTTGATATAACCTTATAATGAAGAATAAGAAGAATATATACGATCCCTGAAATATTAGTACAAAAGTTTAATTTTATCCTATTAGTCCATTTGGAATTGTGGCCACAAATTGCCCTCATAGCCATATCCAGTGTGAAGTTGAGGGTCTGCTCATCTCATTAAACATGATTGTTTCTCAACTCGCATTTAGAGTCCCCATAAAGCACGGATAATTGCCCTAATTGCACACAAATTCTTAGTGCAATTCTCATCGCAAATTCTCAGTGTAATTCTCATCTAAAATTTAAGATATGCTCATCACCATATTTGCTAGTTGACTAATCATAAACAAGTTGTATGATAGTAAATAGCATGCATGAAAAAAACTCGACTTAATTATCTCTAGGATAATTTGTCTCTGTTAGTGTCCAGATTAACTCAAAAAACTAAAGTGTCATGCACTTAGGTGCATGAATGAGCCAATCCGTGAATGAATATGGAAATGTATGAGAGTTCAATTTAGCTTTTAGTCCAAACCATGTATTTATTTGAATAACCTGCATTTTTCTTCCTGAGGAGAGCTCCTTATTTAAAAAGTGTGCCTCATTTCTATCTTCCCATAATTACCAAAAGAAAGAGATCCAAATATATTTCCAAATCTCAAGATTTGTACCTGGAGGTTTAATTTCACATAAATTTTCCAGGTCCGGGATCCTATGAGAAACACATCATGCTTTAATTTGAACATCTTTATGAAGCCATTTCATGAGATCCTGCCAATAATTAAGAGTATGTGAACAAGTATAAAATAAATGTTCACTAGTTTCAAAACCTGCATGACAAACCGGACATAGATCTGCCTGCTCTGGTAGGATAATTCCTTTAGCTTTGAGAGTTGCTTTCAAAGGAAGCCCTTCATTATACATTCTCCACACTAAAATGATTTGCTTTGTGGGAGAAAATCGGTTCCATAGATTTTAGAGACAAGAAATCATCTTAGGCAAGAAAACTAGTTCTATTAAAGATATTAGCACTTCATATTCCAAGCTAGTAGTATACTTTCCAGTTGGAGATCCCATGAAATAGAAATGATCCACTGTATCTGAGATAGGAGCGTGTGTTGAATAATCATCAACAACTTATTCAACTCTGTGACCTCATATACCCTTAACATTCTTCACCATTTTAAGGACCACTGCCAAGTACCTCCTTCCCATCTACAAGAGTTAGCCATAGTTGCATTTTTGTCCAGTGTGAGCCTATACAAATGAGGGAATAAAACAGCCAGTTTATTTTGATTTATCCATGGATCATGCCCAAACTGAGTGTTTAAGTTAGAGTATAGAGACAACTTTATTTGAAAAGTAGACCAAGGGTCGGATAAAATATTATGTAGCTTATTCCACTTTATAGATTAATATCTAGTGCCTCTTCTTCTCCCTTTATTAGATTTGGTTAAAGGAGTTTGATTTAACTCCCTTAACTGACCAATCTGAAAAGTCCCATTCTTAGCATACTTAGACCGCAGAATATCAGTGGATAAGGAATGTTTATTTGTTAACAACCGTTCACCCCATTTTCCTAGCAATGCCTTATTAAATAAGGCAATGTCTTTTATACCCAACCCTCCATTCTTTTTTGGTTTATTCAACTTGTGCCAAGCTGTCCAACAGACATTCTTTTTTTGAGGTTTGGAACCCTAGAAAAATGCTCTATGAGTTTGAGAAAGACTCTTTGTCACTTGATTAGGAGCCTGAAAAAATGATAAAAAGTGAGTTGGCAAGTAGTTGATAACTGAGCTAATCAGCACCAACTTTCCCCCAGTTGATAAAGTTTTGTTCTCCCATTAATTTAATCTCTTTTCCACTTTATCCAAGACAATCCAAGATAGTTGAAAAAATGCCGTATGTTAATCCCAATAAGGCTACTTTTGTGCCAGTTGACTCTTAAACCAGAGACCAGTTCAAAATTCTATAGCAAGGCTTTGAAAGATGTCATAATTTGCCACGTTGCCTCTCAAAAAAGAAGGGTGTCGTCAGCAAATTGTAAGTGTGACAAAACAGTCTTCCTGAGACCAATATACAGGGGCTTGAGTAGATTTAAAGTGAGCATTTTCTCAATCATAGCTAATAGCCCCTGAGCTGATAAGAGGAATAATAGAGGAGACATTGGGTCTCCCTATCTCAGCCCTCGTGTGGGAATAAACTCCAAGGTGGGACTGCCATTCACTAGCACTGGAGTGGTTACAGAAGAAAGCAACTCAAATATCCAATCTATCCAAGTTGGAGGGAATAACATTTGCTCCATGGTAAGTTTTAGATATTCCCAACTTACCATATCAAAAGCTTGTTCGAAGTCAACATTGAAGATGAGACCTTGTTGCTTACCAAACCGAACCAAACAAAACCAAACAAAACCAAATGTACCCAGTATATCCCGCCTAGGCAGGGTCTGTGAAGGGTGAGATGTATACAGTCGCACCATGACCTCTAAAAAAAGATCATTAATGGCCTCATTGGCAATGAGAACCCCATCCATAAACTTCCTGCCCTTCATGAATCCCAACTGATTTGCGGATATCAAGTCCTCCATGAATGTGATCACTATGTTAGTTAGTGTTTTGGAGATAATTTTAGCCGTTGAGTCTATAAGATTGATGGGTCTCTAGTTTCTACTTTCATAGGATTTTTCTTCTTCGCCATCAGAAAAATTTGGGTTGCTTTGCTACTAGTTGCCAGCCTGCTAGTCCTATAAAACTCACAAAGAATAGTGAAGATATCCTCTTTAAGTAAATAAAGAAAATGTTTAATGAACTTTAAGTTCAGGCCATCAGGGCCTGGACTTCTACCACTTGCACAAGAGTTATAGCTTCAAGAATTTCCTTTTTGGAACGGTTGAATCAACCTTAAGCTAGATTCCAAATTGAGCTGTTTGAAGATACTAGCTGGAAGTCTGAGCTTGCATCTAAAATCTTCTGTGTACGTGTTCGAAAAATGGTTTCTGAAGCTGGCCTTGATGCCTTCCACATCCTCTATCCAGCTCTCTTCTTCTAATATACATGTAATATAATTATATTGCCTGGATTTCTTGTTAACCTTGTGAAAGTAGGTTGAATCGAAATCACCCGACTTTAGCCACTGCATTCTAGACCTCTAGTAATATTGGCTGTCAGCTTGCTTTGTAATGTGGAGTAAATCTTCTTTCAAAGTCAGTATATCCACCATATCAAGATTTTCCATCGTTTCAGCTTGTAGTTCCTTGGCCTTTATGGTAGCCAGCAGTCCTTTTCAAGTTCCTTCAAGATCCCTGGTATTGGTAACACTTCAATTCTTGATTGCATTTCTCACTACTTAATTTTAGCTTTAATTTTTTGACTAACATAATGTTCTGGTCTAACTGCAGACCATGTATCCTGCACCAATTTTGCATAGTCTTCATCCTTAACCATCTTTCCCAAACTCTAAATGGTTTTGGCCCCAAATTTTGAATATTAGAGGATAAACATATCGGACGATGGTTTGAGTCCTCTTTGTCCAATCCTGTTTGTGTCCAGTTCAGAGAAGGATCCATGCATGCTTCATTTAGGAGAAACCTATCTAATCTACTGATGCATCTGAGTGATTTTAAATACCATGTGTAACTTCTTCTATTCATTTTCAGATCCTGTAGATGAGAGTCACTAACAAACCAATTAAAGGCTATGATTTCAGCAGAGTATTCCACCCTTGCTATTCCTTTTCTTTCACTTTTGTTTCAAAACTGCCTTAAAGTCCTCCATGAAACACCACTTCTCTTGTTCTTTTCCAATCATCATCTCTCTGAGTTATTTCCATTCTTGTTCTTTTTGAGGTAAATATGATGGCCCATAAATATTAATCATATGACTTAATACTCCATCACTTCCCCCACTGTCCAGTTACTCCCAACACTCCATTTCCTAACCACAAACCAATTCTGTTTAATGATTTGCAGTTCCAAATATACAATAATCCTACAGAATGTCCCTGAGATCCACTATAAATCCAATCAAAATCTTCATTGTACCATAAACACTGACAGAAATTACGAGTTACAACTTCCAACTTTGTCTCTTGAATACTTAGAAAATCCATTTGTTGTTTTTGAATGAAGCATCTTAACCTTGTCTTGCTGCCAAATCCCCCTAGTACTCTTATGTTATATGATACTATCTTCATTGACTTACGGGTACGTGTCTTGATGCTTTCCAGCCCTTTTACTAGTGTGATGTAATGTTCTTCCCTGTGAAGTGATGTTTTTCGGTTTATCATGAATCCCAGAGGGATAATCACCATAATCAATCCCAATTTTCTCTCCAAGCCCCATAATCTGATCAACTTCTAACTCTATTTGTTCATTGATTTTGGGGCCATTTTCTTCAGATACTTGTGATATAATATGATTTCTAGGAGTTTGTTGATCAATCCAGACACTCAGAGCAGTGTGTTCTTTCTGATAATTTACCTGGGCATCCTTTGCCTTGCATGAATTACTCCTTGTTTGTGGACCTTGTGCTATGGACTTACCCTGCTGAGATGACCTTCTTCCTCTAGTCTTAATTGTGTTCTGTTCTGACTGGGGGAACACTTCAAGTGATTCCAAAGGTTGAGTAATGTTAGAAGGTGATTTTTCTTGGATAGTCTGCATTTGAGGTGAGATCATTGTCATATGTACTGATGTTATATCCTTTGGAGCTTCATGTCCCCTAGCAGTACCTCCCTATACCTAACCATGTGCTGATGCAGTTGAAGCCACCAGAGGCACGTTCAATTTTTGGAGGTGACAAGAATGAAGTCTGAAGTGCCTTTGTTTCTCCTTATGGAGTGTGTAGACAGGGCTCCCCCATTACTTCAGTAGACACTGTTTCTGCATTGGGATGATGAGCTATTACAAATAGATCCTCTTCTTCCAGAGTTTCCTGCTCTAATATAGCATCTTCTTCTTCCATAGAGTCATCAGATGTATCACAAGTGGATGATAGATCAAAATCCCATATATGTTGTATTGGTTGAGTATCCTGCACTTCATGAGCATACAAAGTATACAAGTGATCCTATATAATAAATTGTAGATTAGGGGGTAGAGCTACCAAGGATTTGATTTCAATCAAGAGCAAAGCAGCATCCAGAAAGGAGCCATTAGTAGCTGCATCATCAATGCATACTGTAGATCCTAGCATTCCACTAATTTCCCAAAGTACTTTTTCCTCCCATCCAATAATTGGAATGCCTGAAATTCTAATCCAAGCCAGTCTAGATTCTGAAACATTATGTAATTTTCTATCCCACTGAACTAGAGGGGTCTCTAGCCATTTCATTAGCCAACTCATATCTACTTTGTTTAGAAGAGTCCTATTGGACAAGTTCTCGCTCTAGAGTAGTACCTTTCCCATCCCTATATAGATAGTATTGATGCCAATAAGACCAGTTCTTTTCATATCAAGTTGAAAAGCACAAAAATTGTTCCTATATTTAACTGTACCAACTTGAGCTAACTTGAGCCATTCAGGAATCTGTTTGGAGCTAACTATTTTTCTGACATATTGTTTGGGAGGTTGAGTAACTGGTTTGAGGATCCTTGTTTTGAGAACCGGTGGTTTTTGCAACCCTACATTAGTTGCATATACCCGAGGAACTATAGGTGGAGAGGCAGCAAAAGATTTTCCATTCGGCCGATTGCTAAACACTGCATTAATCTTTTCCAGTTTTGTGTGTGAGATCGTTTGAGGCATCTTCTGATTGTATTTGGGTAAATTGGCTTGCAATCTGTATCTACCAATATATAAATCATTAAGCTTGGCCTCCAAAGCTTCAGCATCATAGACCTCACTATATTCCACAAAACCAAATGGCAGACCATGATTTCCTAGTTTACCTGCCAGTCTTGGAGCCCGAGCACTGCCAATGGTCTTAAGTTGTCTAAGTAAATGTTCATAAGGGCAGTTGCTTGGGAAGTTAGAGATGAAGAATGTTATCTTGGATGATCTGCCTTTGTTGTGAGTCATTGTTTGCTTGATTTGTATTGTGGGATGCAAAACCTGAGCATAAGTTCTACTCTCAGTGATCTGCCAGTTATGGGTAGGGACTCGAAGGTGGTGATTCTGGTGTTGCATCTGAAGATGCGTATAATGTTGCTGAGCCGACCTTAGAAAAGCCTTCCTTATCTTTCTCTGCTGCTGAGATGGTACTACCCAAGTCATCCTAGTATCCAAAAAGGATGCCCTACGTGTTCTTCATCTGAGCTATGAAACAAAGAGGAGACGAGAAATTCAGTACTGTTCAGCTACAGAAGAGGGCCTAGAAGGGGGTATGAGAAAGCTTATAACTGTAAAAAAAAATATGCGTAAAGAGAAGATCTCCCCAGGAATTTGAGTTTTCCCCGGGAGAGAACAACAAGTGAGGGTTTGAGACTCTAGATCTTTCCCGAGAGGGGAGAGATTGGGGAGGACAAGAAGATAATCGGGAGAGTTTTACTGTTCATGCAAGGTGCACGTACAGAGAGGATTCTTCTTCCATCCATCAATTAAGACCAGCTCAAACTATTTGTTATGAAAGATACCTTCTTTGAGAAGCATTAACTGAGTTAGCACCCTTCGGAAGTTTTGGACAATAAATTTTCCCATGAGTGAGGGATGAATTGTCATTTTACAATTTCTCATAGGATTTTCCTGCAAAGTAGATATGTGAGGTATAGATAGCGGCTACGACTTGTCAATTCGGGTCCATGGCCTTGCAATCAAAATCGTGTTTTTATGAGGATTTTAGGGTATTTTTCCTTCCTTTTCTCCTAGAGGGCATTAACTAACCTGTAATTGCAAAAGGAAGAGAAATTGGCATGAAAAGTATGTCCAGCTATCAATAATAAGCTAAACTAGATTGAAATAGTCTACATAAAACAGGTATAAAATTGGCTCATCAACGGGCAACATGGACCACAATTAAAGCTCTAAAAGTTCTCCTTCAGAATTTTGAGATCAACTCAAGCCTGCGTATAAACTAATCCAAAAGCAGTCATATGGGAATGAATAGGAGTCAAGCCATAGTGGAAGATATGGCGGCTTATCTGGGTTGTAAAATGGGATCCACACACTTCAAGTATCTAGGACTACTAGTGGTTGCTAATCACTCAAAAATAGCACCATGGTCACCATTACTTTCCAATTTCTTTGCATTTCTAAGGGCACCGCATTCTGTCATTAATAAGCAAATGACATATCAAAGATCCTTATTCTAGAATAGTCAGGTGGCAAAAAAGAAGATGTGTTGGACCTCTTGGAATAAAATTATTCTAGCAGTGGCAAATGGTGGTCCGGGGATCCGTAGTTTGGATGTCTTCAATGCGGCGATGCATGGTAAATGGGGGAAAGGATCCTATCAGGTGAGAAAAGGCTAGCTATGTAAGTCCTAAGATAAAAATATAGTAATGTAGAATCTAAAGGAACTAATTATGCATGAGACATCAGCTAGGAGATCAAGAGAAAGAATACGAGGCAGAATGTATGCACCAAAATGGTGGAACAACATCCGAGAAATCATGAACAGAGCTGGTCTGTGCAACACATACAAATAATTGTGGGTTGTGGAGTTGGAATCAGATTTTTGGTTGACAAATGGTACAACATTAGTTTCTTAGAAGATAAATACCCTAGGTTATACAGGGTCATCAGAAACAAGGAAGCTTATACCATGGATCTAGGATTTTGGGACACCAATTTAGGACGTGGACATGGAATTAGCGAAGACATTTAAGAGATCTAGACCAAAATTATATAGTCAAACTCCTTGTCTTCTTGAAGGATAATACAATTAGCAATACTGGTCAAGAAAGGTACTTCTTTAAAGTCAATATGGATAGTATATACACAGTAATAGCTGCGTACAAGTTGATATTTGCGGGAATTCCATTGGTATACTCCCACCGAGAAGTTTTGCTACTTTCCATCATATGGGATACAATGCTT
>JAOWBN010037288.1:0-10077 GCA_028565015.1 Pinguicula moranensis | reverse complement strand
ATAGATAAATCCTGATCCTTTATTATTCTTTGTATTAATTCCTTCATCTCGTAATATCCATTTAATTAATGTCAAGTATAGTAATGCGTCATCATTGATCATTAATTAATTTTTTCTTGATCCTCAGTAAATTATTGTTTACAAGTGATTTTCTCATAATAATGAATGCATGCTTAACAATCATTAGTGGATCAAGGGGCCCAGAGATATGAACACTCGCGGGCAGTACGATGGATGAATGTATCCTATTGATTATTCATGACTTCTACATAACTCACATATATCTGAAAATTACCTTATAGCCCTCGATTAAAAGAAGCGTTTGATAATTCAACAAGATATACGTTTGTCATCAAGAATCAAGAATATTTCAGATAATAGTATTAATGCATTTGACCCTACTGATGACATAAACACAATCCTTACAATAGGTCAAGTTTGGTCGTGTCCAATAATGTGTACCTCGTACACGTATGTCTGTGTGATTAAATATACACCTCTTATCAATGATCTGTGAAAGATGATCATGCATTAATCCACACTAGCCTTTATTGTCATCTAACGTTTTGAGTTAATGACATAAGACTAGAGACTTGTTTTAGAGTTTCAAGTATTTTCATGGAGTTCCACAACTTGACTCATCAATCCAAATTATCCATATAAACATAAAACTCAAGTAAGAAATATATTTTGTTTATGAAGCCAAAAAGCGCACCATCAACAATGATTGGAGCTCTAGGTCACTATTCCAACACTATGTTCTGCAACACCTTTTTTTGTGGAGTATAAGGAATTGTAAGTTGTCTTACTATGTCATTTTCGTCACGATACCCTTTGAATATATTAGAAAGGTATTCACGACTGCGGTCAGTATGAAAATCTTAACTTTTCGCTCCAATTGGTTCTCTACTTTTGCTACGTAGCATTTGAACACATCAAATATTTTGTAATGATGAGACAACAGAAACACTTGCCCAAGTCACGAGTAGGCATCTATGAAGGTAATGAAGTAAGAAATCCCATGATGTACTTTCACATTCATAAGTCTGTAAATGTCGGAATGGATTAAATTTAGGAGATTAAAGCTCTAAGGGGCCATTTACTAGCAATTCTGTCTTGAGAATTAAGAAGGAATTGCTTCCGGAATTGCACACCAAATGGTGGGATTAGGCAGGAGATGGAATTGAGTCATAAAAAGCAATAACACGTTTACGAAACATAGTCTCGAACAGAATTGGACAGCCCATTTTTTAAAAAATGGGAGAAATTTCATTTCTATCCCTGCATCAAATTAAAAATGTTTAAGTAATACAATAATTCAAAGGCAATTCACACCGGTAAAAAAAAAGAGTGAAGACCACCCAACTGAAAATTTTTTATCAATGAGTAACACCGAAGCCTCCACAATAAATACAGTTAATGAGAGCAAGGGTATCACTGATATTGTGGAAGGAGATTCATTGACATCATATTGACAACAAATCGTAGGAAATGAATCCTATTGGGAGTAACATGGGGACAAACCTGTTCACGTACTCAAGCAACTAAAAAATACAGTTCCTACCCTACGTCGACATAACAAAAACACACTTGAGCTATATCATACTACCAGTAGCTCGAGAGGGTAAAAACAAACACCAGAGCATTCAACAGTGCAATACAACCAGTTTGCTAAGGAGAAGCCCACGTCAATGAGCCAAAAAGTGTGCAATATAAATTGATAAGAATAACGTCGGAACACTCAACGAAAAGTAGCATTGATGTCTAGCTGTGCAACCAAACACTGCCCAACTTCAAATTGCATCCGATTCATGCGATAGAGGTATTATTTTTCTCATAAACCACATGAAACGCGAATAGATCATGCAAAACCACCAAATAAAGACCCTTTTCAAAATTCATAATCATAAAAAAAATGCCAAACTGCTGAGACTAAAACGCCAAAAATCAACCAAGAATTAAGAATGCGCATTCACCTTTAGATTCAAAGCAGTGAATGGACACATCAATTTCCTTATATCCATCATTAATTGTCGGAGAACTCCAGGTAACTTTCCCCTAGAGAAGACGAAACTCCTCGGGATTTTATCTCCAGTTACATGGTCGACGGATTGCTGTTTCCGAGTAATCGGCTTAACAAAGGGTTTCTTCTTCTTCTGAATCATCAACTCATACGCATGAATTAAGTTAGCAAATAAAGCGCGCCTGACATTCAATCTCATTACAACCAAAAATAAATAGGAATCTCTATGCCATACTTACATTTCTAAATCTAGCCATCGCACGGCTTGCCCAGGCTTACTAGGAATAGCTCGCATCAAATGAGAAAACAGAGAACGGAGTCTAGGAGCTTTTCATTGATGGATACGGCGGCGAAGATTTTTGGGACTTGGAGAATCGAAGCGGTGGATGGGAGAAATGGTAAAAGAGAAAAAAAAATAGTAGAATTGGTGGGTTAAAAATTAATTCCTCCTTTTTGAGGGAATTAATTTTTGGTCCAATTCCATGATTTTTAAAAAAAATTGCGGGTCATGGGATTGAATTCTCTGACCCGCTTTATTAAGTGTGTGTATAGAATTGCGATCTAATCCTATCATAATAACGTATAATTCTGTCTAGTAAACGGGGTCTAAAAGCCTTACCGAAAAGTTTCTTACTAGCATTGCCAGCTAAACAAAGCTTACACATAGACAATTTAGTCTTAGTGAGTTGGTTTAATAGATATTCAGTAGCAAATCTATTTAGACTATCTTGGCCAATATGACCATGTCTAGCATGTCGCTTAACAGATTCAGAAACATTATTTATATTAGAAACTAAGGCAAAAGATGAACTATTAAAATAATAAATATCATCCAAGTTAAGATCACAAAACTCTTGTTTATATGAGTCGTGACCAAGCACATCATCACGTACTCAATATTCAATCATCTAGGATGAAAATTAAATGAAAAAATAAGTTGCAACAAGGAAACTAATGAAATTAAGCAATATCTAATTCTTGGAACATAGATTGTGTCGTACATCAGCAGTGTATTTTCGCTAAGGAGCTGGATTTGGTAGGTGCCAATGCCAATATCATCTTCTTCAATATCGTTCCCCATAGTAACGCTTCGTGTTTCGTCACCACAGCGATGGAACTCGACAAATCCAAATTGGTCGTTTATTACGTGTTGGCTCGCTCTTGAATCAACAACCCACTTACAAAATGAATGTGCAACTAATGCATGGGAGTGTACACATACTTTGGGTTACTGGGAGAGTAAAGTACCTTCTTGGGCTTATAACAATCCAGAGTGAAGTGTCCTTTATTCCCACAGCTGTAGTACTTCACATGTGCTATGTTTTTCGAGCCTTGAGCATTTAGTTACTTAGTGGTCTTCCTCTTGGGAACGGACTTCTTAGGTTTTTTAGTTAGTTTGCCAGATTTTCTGTTTCTCTTAGGGTTTCCCCTTGAGCAGCATAAACTCTAACAGAGGTTCTGGAATCCAGAAGGTCTTGATGCTCACATCATTGGACATCAAAGTCTTAAATGGAGTCCATCGGCTATCATCTTTGTCGTCAGGTAGTGAACAAATCATAATATTAACCTGTTTGTACTCAGAAATATCAATTTCACTAGCCTTAAGGCCGCGCAGCATCACAATCATGATGCAAATATGTTCGAGTACAGGATGACTCAAATCGATCTTATACTGTAGCCAGTTCAGATGTAAGGTACAAAGCCGTGTAGCTGAAGTTTGGTCATATGCAACCTTAATGGTGTCCTACGTGTCCTTGGTTGTGGGGTATACTTCAAATTGGCCAATTAGGTCGTCGTGCATTTAGTATAACATAGTGTAACAAGCACAACGATCCTTCTTAGCCCATGCATCATAGATCTCGCATGGTTTCTCGGGTTCAAACATGGTGGTAGCAGTGTACTCTAAGACATCTTTCTCGTTCAGGACATATTGAATCTTACTGTGCCAAATGCCATAATTCATTCCATTGAACTTATCGTTGGAAGAATGCTCACTAATCATTAGGGTTGGGCATTCGGAATTCAGAAATTCCAATTTCCAAAATTTTCCAAATTCTGAATTCCGATTTCGGATTGGATCGAAATATGATTTCAGTTCCGAATTATATTTCGGTTCGAAACAAAAATATATGGTGGATTTCCGAATTTCTGAATTTCTGACTTTTTGTTAGAAAAATCTAAATTTCCAAAATCTTTTTGAATTTTGAAATATTTTTTCTAGTTCTTCGAAATTTTTTTGAATTGTAAAAAATATTTTTTAAAACTTTTATTATTGTTCGGAAATTCTGCATTTTCGAATTTCGAACCGATTTCCGAATTTCGAAATAAAGTACGGATCAATTCGAAAATCATATTTCATTTCTGAAATAATTTCGGATCGAATAAAAAATTCTCATTTTCGAATTCCGAATGCCCAGGCTTACTAATCATGGGGTACCACTACAAGTATATTTAAAATAAAAGAACATTAGACACAATTTTAAAATCAAATTTTTGAAAGAAAATTTGATCATGCAACACGTTCGAAAAATTTTCTAAGCTCATAATCATCATATGCGACATAACCTAGAACTTCTAAGAAAATCTAATTTTTCACGTAATGAAAAAAATTCAAGATAAAAACACATAAGAGCATTTACAACCAAACAAACTAATACATGTAATTGTTAACGAGTAACAATTTGGTTTCTTTAACACAAAGTTAAAAGAAAATTTTCGAATCTGTCAAAAAATTTGAAATAAATCAGAATATGATCCTGAATCGATTCAGCAAACACCCAGGTAGTTGGTGGTGTCACTAGGTTCCACCTAAAAACAAATCTCTTTGACATCACTTGCCATTTCTCGTGAAGGCCCAGATATCTGGTGGGGTTACAATGGTCCCTATTAAAAATCAGCTCTAGACAGCCGCTCACGAGCACAGTTACTGCGATTTTTTTTTTTTATATTCAAAATTTTATGGTAATAGAATTATCGAAATAAATTTCAGAAACAAAATCTGAAAGTTTATTAACTAACATAATAAACACTTAACATATTCAAATTACAGAATTTGAAACTATCCTAATTCACATGATGTGCATAATTAGCATATTTAGAAAATAAAATCTGAGAATATCCTAATTCTAACAAGGACCATATGCATAAATAAAAATTTGGTAATTACTATAAGATATACTTATATTCCTAAAACTCATTTATAAAATTTTAACAAAATAATTAAAATTTCTGAAATAAAATAATTAATACATAATTATCACCAAAAAATTATTAACATAGTGTTAATATACTCAGAATAATATTATCAACACATAGCTATTCAAGAATGGATACTAAAATATTTTAAAATAGAATAATTAACATATAATTATCTTCAAGGAATCGTTAACACATAGTTAACAAAAAAGGTTCATAATATTTGTCAACATATATTAATACATAGTTAATTGAAAATTTCAGCATAAATAATACATATTAACATAATTCTGAATGATTATTGATTGAATTATTAACACACCATTAATCTTAATAATTTAAAATATTCATAATTGAAGAATTCTAAAATATATTCGTAAGTCTAAAGATATTTCGTATCAGGTGGTTTTCCAGACCGATTTTCTTGCACACTCAAACACTTGTTAGTAACTTCTAAGAAAAATTGAAAGTAACAGTAGTAAAAAAAAAACAAGTTTAAGGCTCGTGATTCACCCAAAAAAAAGTTCTTGATTACCTCTACGTTGGAACTCCAAATCCGGACGTCCCCACTTGTATTACATTTCTTCTCCACAAAAATATAGCATAAACAATATTACAACCAAGAACCCTCTAAAATCAACACTTCCAAACACAATACAGCTCTATGCGAACAAATCTGTAGAACAATGGTGACAATACACCAATAGGACTACAAGGAAGTCTGAAAAACACTGTTGGAAGTTAGTAAACAAGGCGTTCGTCGGAAGAAATCTCAAATCGAAGAGAGAAAGTCGTGTAGATAGAGAGAGTGAGAAATGTCGAATAATGCGTCGATTGACGAGATAAAAGCTTTTATATCGAGCCAATCTTCAATCCTGACCGTAGGATGCCTTTGATCAAGCAATCCTTCTTTTGCCCTGTTAACTATTAATTGTGTCTGTCGGATCTATGCTTGTTTGGACAGCTTGGATAACCCTAAAGACTGATGGTTCAAATCCTAGCAGATTGTGTTTGTTTATATCGCATGCAGTACGTTCGATCAACACTTTATCAATGGTCATGAATGCATGTTCCAACGGACACGAATCAACATGCACATGATTTCAGCTGCACGATCAACACATAGATTCAACAGTCCATATCACACTTTCACAGAAAACATAGGGCAAATTGGTAATTTCACATATATTCGAATATTTTAGTTTCTCTTAGTTTAGACACACGAATTCGTGAGAAATTCATAGTTAAATGAATTATGGATTTCAAATCGTTTCCCTCAATTCTTTGAAAGAAACTTACAACTCACAACGTACCCAATATATTACCAACTAAGTTGGTCTCTGGGGGGTCAGATGTTCGCGGCCTTACCCTTACAATTATACAAACAGGCCGTTTTCGTTGCGACCCAATATGAATTGCGTCATTTGATGTATAGAGTTCCAACAACTTCGCTAAATAGAAGCACTGAAATTTAATAAAGTCATTTTGCTCTAGTCTATTATTAGTACAAAGTTAAAAAAATTGTCAATGATAACTCTTCCAACTCCATTTGCAATGAACAATTCTTTGAAAGAAAACTTCAGGCAAATCAATAAAAGAAAAAATCTTTCATTATCCGAGTAGGTGCTATCGAAAGAAGAAAAACTCTTTTGCAGGTATTAATGTGGGGCCACGAAACTTGGGCGGTCCATAATTGCCGAAAATAGTCGGATCCGGCCATTTTCGACCACAAACGGAGGTTACAAGCGTGGACGCGGAAGAGGATGGCGTTGGGGCGCAGGTAAAAAAGGGTTGCGCGGTCAGAAAAGTGATTAAAGGCATTCCATTGTTTACATAGGTAGAAAATAATACTGAATTCGATTATATGTGATTGAACTATTAAAAATATTGGGTCAAAAATACAATTCGTTTGGTGTGGTGTTACTGTCATCGTCAAAATTCTATTGCTCCAAACAGTAATTTAAAATCAACAGTATTGTTTGAAAGCAGTAAAAAACAAAGTCCAAGTCGTCCATATTGACTATGCCAATATTCCAGTACACCTGTTGTGCCGTCTTCAAACAAACCACTTGCTGGCTGCTTTCAGATCAGAAAGCAGCTGAGCGAGCTACTATTGTTTACCAGAATTTCACCTTACAGAGTGACTCTCGACCCAAGGGCCAAGATTTTCACTAAAGATATTTTGTAGAAATAAAACACACACAAACCCACCCTTCTGGACCGAGAGAGTGTTGGGAGTTTGAGATTCTCACTTGTCCTCTTCCACTTTGGCCAACGCGTAGAGAGAGAGGAGTAGTTGACTTCGACTGCTCTGCGTCGGCTCTTCACTACACTTAAAACGTGTTCCTGGTTGTAGGATGAGTTAATAAGTCATAATAAATGCATTTTATCTTATTGTTTTGGCCGGTTTCTGTGTAGTTGAGCTTGAGTAACCGCCTCATTTCTATTTCCTTACACTTGTCACGCAACTTCCTATGGGTAGATCCATATAAATAAGTCGACTCCCTCACTCTTCAAACACACAACACACAGATTAGAAAATTCTCTTCTAAAGCGTTTGATCAAACAGATTCAATACAGACACAAACTTGCTCTGTTTTGCTCTGTAATTGGAAGATGGCAATTGAAGCTTTGAGCTCACCCACCGGAACTGCGCCGACGTTCAAGTTCGGTGACGCTGAAAGCCTCAGGTATCAAGAGTCGTGGACGAAGGGAAAGAGGAGTAAGAGGCCCAGGAGCAGTGAGGTAACTGAGGAAGAATACCTGGCTCTGTGTCTTGTTATGCTTGCTCGATCCACGCCGGAGAAGAGTCTGCTGCCGCCGCCGCCGATGGCTTCGTCTACCGTCGTCCCCACAGAGCCGGCGAAATTGGTTTACAAGTGCTCCGTTTGTGATAAGGTGTTTGCATCTTATCAAGCACTTGGTGGACATAAAGCGAGCCACCGGAAATCGAACGGCGGAGATGAGGGATCCGCTTCGTCCGCCGCAACGACTACCTCAATCTCCGCCGCCGTATCGGGGAGGACCCACGATTGCTCGATCTGCCACAAGTCGTTTCCGACAGGGCAGGCCTTGGGAGGACACAAGCGCCGACACTACGACGGAGGTGCAGCGCGGAGCGCCGACGGGAGCAGCGTGGTGACGTCGTCGGAGGGAGTGGGATCCACTGTCACGCACCGAGACTTCGATCTGAACCTGCCGGCTTTTCCGGAAATCTTCGCCGCCGTTGAAGGCGAAGTTGAAAGTCCTCATCCGGCGAAGAAACCCCGCTATCTGTTGCCGGGAAAATTAGCAATTTTCTGAAGCAACTATAAAAAAGAATATATATATATATATATGTTGAAATTTAAAGGATTTTTTTCCTGGGTGTACATGGGAAGTAGAATTCCGCCAGAGTCGTTGCTTAATTCTTTTATTTGTTTGGGTTGGCTTGAGAAAATAGCGATTTTAATTCAAAGATTTCACTTTATAATCAAATCCATATAATCAACAGCAATATCTCCACCTGAGATTGCTCAAACAAGTGCAATCAACTCACTTCGATGCTGAGATTGCTCAAACAATTGAGCTAACGAGATTTAATTGAGATTTTTTTATTGATCCCCAAATTATACTATTAATTCAAGATAGTTGAGTTTTCTTTTGCACGATGTCATGACTCATAAGACTGGCCAATTGGAGAATTGCAATGTCCATCTGGGACTAATCTGTGTTCTTACTTCTGCCGCGTAGCGTAGTTGCAGTTGGAGTTGCCAATTTATGACACTTTGTTTTTCCACCTTAATTTTCTCCTTTGGGCACTTAGCAATAAGTCTTGTCTTGTTCAGACATTTCAAGATTATTTTTTTATTTTATAATTATGGTATTCATAATTATTTTGACTCGAATAATTCTTGACGATTCCATGAACCGATTAAAGCTCGATAATTATTTGCACTCCTCTGAGGCTGGGTTTTCATTTCAATATTCTTGTTCATATTGTTCATGGTTTCCTTATTTTAAACGTGTACAAACTGAACACGTGTGGGAGATAGGTGTGAAAATTGAAGTGCAATGTTTGACATGTGGAATTCGTACTAGGATAACAATGACAACGGATGAGATCTAAACTGGGTAAGCAACCAAACCATGTTTGTGTTAGGAGTTGACAAACGGAAAGAATGTTGTGAATTGAAAAATGCAATTTCTTCTTCTTATTTCTTTGTGTTGTGTTACAGGAAAATATATAGAGTATGAAAGGAGTAAACCAGATCCTACCTTTATTTTAGGATCTGGAAACCAGCTCCTTGATTTAAGGTTGACTTCCTTAAATCAAGGATCACATTAAATGCATTCTAACACTCTCCTTCAAGTTGGATAGTCGGATCTTTGATACCCAACTTGCTCAATGTCTCATGAAACACATTTCTTGTAACAGCTTTGGTCAAAATATCTGCAAGTTGATTTTCTGATCGAATGAATGGCAATTGCAAAGTTTTGTCTTCAAGTTTTTCCTTGATAAAATGTCTATCAACCTCGATATGTTTAGTGCGATCGTGTTGGACTGGGTTTTCTGAGATACTAATTGCGGCTTTGTTGTCACACATCAACGAAATGGCATTAGACACCGGGTATCCAATGTCCATGAGTAATTTTTTAAGCCATAATATCTCGGTAACTCCTCGTGCGATTCCTCGAAATTCAGCCTCAGCGCTTGATAACGCCACTACTTTCTGTTTTTTACTTCTCCATGTGACTAGGTTACCCCCAACTAGTGTAAAGTAACCTGAGGTAGATCGTCGGTCTGTCTGACTACCTGCCCAATCTGCATCAGTGTATGCACATATATTGAGATGACCATTTTTTCGAAAAAGAATTCC
>JAOWBN010037277.1:0-10078 GCA_028565015.1 Pinguicula moranensis | reverse complement strand
ATAATCTTTATCCGTGATTTTTGGTGGTGGAGGGTTGCCCGTCAGGTGGCGAAGGCGACCTCTGCCGCCAATCGCAACCTTCATTAGTCGTGACCAAAGGGTGAAGTTGTGATTTCTTAATTTTACAGCAATTTGTAGGGGTTGGCTGCTTCTGTTGTCTTGAGGATGCATTTGTCTGAGAATTGCCGCCAATTGGTTTGAGATTTCCATTGGCGTTGAATCTTCTAGTGTCGGAATCTTGACACCATCGTCGGGCTTCTCATTTGTCATTGTGACAAATTGGTAGATGATGAGTGTATTCAGTCCGATCCGAGAACTGAAAACTGCTCTGATACCATGCTAAAATTAGAAAAGTAGAAGAAGTTTCTAATCTTTCTAACTTTCTTGCTTTTCTTCATGATTTACAAGAATTAATATAGACGAATGATCAGAGACATATACTCGACAGTAGGATCAATCCTTACTGTTTACATGATTTTCTATTCGTGTTTCTACGGGATTTTTCAACATACATATCCCTGCATTTATGGGATGTGTTCAACTTTTATTTATGAGAGTTGGTTGTTTGTTGAATTTGTTGTACCTAGCTTTGAATTTATTTGTCTAACATTGATTGATTGGATTTTCCGCCCAATCAGCATCAATGTATCCATGTATATTAAGATGATATTTTTTGTGAATTAAATACCTCTCCCAGGGGATTCTTTTAAGTATTTAACAACTCTCATAGCTGCTTCCATATGTTCAATCTATTCGGTTTATGAGCACAATTTCAAAAAAATTGAGATTTACAAAATCGAACAATTTGAAATCTAAAACCCAATATATACGTGTAATCCATGTTCTTCATAGAGGATTCAGTGAACCTACCTTGATTCCCAATCGATTTTGAGCAACCTGTGTTATACGAGCAAACCCGTGCAAAATTCAATCACGAAAGTCCCCAAAATAGAAGACTTCTACTGTGTTCACTCCATGGCGAATGAAGCGCGACTGCTAGACCTCGACAGTGGCCGGAATCTCTTGGCGGAGACGCAACTTCAAAAGGAGAAATCGAGAAGATGGTTCGACCGAGTTTGTTTTTGAGAGAAAGACGAAAATTTTAAAAACCCACGTGAAATCTCACTTCACGATTTATGTGTTTATGAGCATTTGTCCATTGGCCCAATCCCATTATTTTAAGTTGGGCTCGAATTATTTCCCATCTTCCACGCATAGGCCTCAATTAAATCGGGCCCAATAGCCGTAAATTGAGTCGGTCCCACCGAGGCTCAATTTCTTCTCGTATTCGGGTTGTCAAATTAATTAATTCTAATTAATTTGCCTTGACTCGATCTCAATCCGTTTGCAAAATTAATTATGTCTCACATAATTAATTATTTATGCTTCAGTTCATCAAATACAATTAATTTTTAAATCATAAATGGCATCTAGCAATGCATTATAACCCAATCTAATACAAAAAAATCGTGATCCGTTAATCTTATATAGTATTAATTCTTTCGTCACTATCATTTAATTAATGTCAAGCGTAGCAGTGTATCATCCTTGACCATTAATTAATTTTTTATCTTCAGTACATAATTGTTAATGTGTGACTATCCCATAATTACAAATGCATACGTAACAATTATTACTGCATCAAGGGGCTTAAGGATATTAATAATCTCATCCAAGATTAGATAGATAAAAGTATTATCTTGATTATTCATAACTTCTGGTATGAATCGTGCATATTCAAAAAACATACCTTTATAACTCATCGGTTAAAAGAAGCATTTGATAACTTCACGTAATACATATGTATCATCCAGAATTATTAATATCTCAAATAACTGAATTAATACTATGTGATTTTACTGATGACACAAACACAATTCATACAACAAGTCAAAATTGATCAAGTTCAATACTCATGTACCCCGCACATTCATATTTCTTGTTATTAAATAGATAATCCGTATCAATGATCTGTGAAACATGATCATACATTGATCCACATGTTAGTCCATATAGTCATCTAGTTGTTCCTTTGCTAATGACTTAAGACTAGGGACTAATTTAGAATTTTGATTAATTCATGGAGTTCCACAATTCGAGTCGTCAACTCAAATGATCCATAATATATACAAAACTCAATGAACAAAATATATACATTATTCAATATACATAAAACAACAAGTGCACCATCAATTGATTGGTGCCCTAGGTCACTATTCAACACAATCAATGGGTTGTGTATGAAATGGTTGATAACTCCTACTGCATAGGCTATGTCAGGTCGAGCTTGAGATAAATAGATTAGCTTTCCGACCAGTCATTGGTAGTGTTCCCTGTCTGCAGTGGGGGCTCCTTCTATCATCTACAATCTGTGGAGTTTATGTTGGCTTACAATCTAGTAATCCTATCTCTGCTAGTAAGTCAAGTATGTACCTGCTTTGTGAGATAAATATCCCCTTCTTAGTTCTTTGAACTTCGATACCCAATAAGTATTTCAGTTCCCTAGTTCCTTCATTTCGAACTACTTTAATAGATTCTTTCGCCGCTCTGCCATCTCTTTTGTATCACTTCCTATGATTATCATGTCATCAACATATAGAAATACTCCGTTTCAAAGAAATCACAATCCATGGTGGTACACATATGGTGGGTAAGGGGATCAAAGCATTGGTATCCCTTTTTGTTAATATCATACCCTACAAAGACACATTTTACTGCACAGGGTTTCAACTTTGTACAACCAATGCATAAAATGTGAACAAAGACAGAACATCCAAAAATATAGGGTGGAAGTGTGATAGGTGATGGAATACGGGTGTGGTCAGATAGGCATTAGATGGGAGTCTTTACATTGATGATCTTTGTGGGTAGGCGATTGAGGAGGTAAACAGATGTAGCCACCACCTCGGGCCATAAATACTGAGGGACTTTATACTCAATGAGAATAGACCTAATCATTTCCAGGATAATCCTATTTTTTCACTATGCAACCCCGTTCTGTTAAGGTGTATGAGAACACACAGTTTGGTATATAAAGCCTTGAGTGAGACAAAAATTAGACATGGCTGCATTAACATATTTCTCCCACCATCAAAACGAAGAATTTGAATCTTGATATGAAATTGGGTCTCAATCATAGTATGAAATGCAACAAATTTTTGAAACACCTCATATTTTTGTTTCAAAAAGTAAACCCAAGTCATACGAGTACAGCCATCAATAAAGAGCAAGAAATATCGAAATGAAACGTTAGTAGAATATGGGGCTGGACCCCATACATCAGAGTGAACAAGGGAAAACATTGTTTCAGTTCGAATATTATTCAAAGGGTAGGAATGTTTATGGCTCTTAGCTAACAAACAGGTTTTGCATGAAAAATTATTCGACTATTTTAAAACTGGGGAAATAGTAGTTTTATATAACCAGTTGATGGGTGTCCCAAACGACGGTGCCACAACAAAGATTGTCGATCAACTGTCCCATGAGCGGGCGTTGCGGTCTTCTGTCAAGTCATTTCATCAACATAATACAAGTCCTCACTCTCAATGCCACGCCCAATAATAGCCTTCATCCGGATGTCATGTAGTAAGCAAAAAGTAAGATACATTATAGTAGTACAATTTAACTCCTTTGTAACATGACTGATAGACAGTAGTTTGCACGACAAAAAAGGTACAAATAAGCAGTTGGATAGTTTTAAAGTTGGAGATATCTCAAAAGTACCTGCTCCTGCAACTAGTGTCATGTTCCCATTTGTTGTTTGAATCTGGCTTTTTCGGGGCATTGTTGTGGTGATAAGATCAGACCGATCATTGGTCATTGTATAGGTGGCACCACACTCAAAGAGCCACGACCAACAATGTTGATTGGATGGGTCCCGAACAAGGCAAGTCATCCCCAGGTTTAGGTCAAAGCAACCTGCGGGGAAAATTTTGGAATTTTGAGTTGGTAGATTTTTCTGAGGTGTTTTTCGGGAGTTTGATAGAGTAGAGGGGTTATTTCAGATTTTTTCGTTTTGTATGGGTGGTTTTGCAATTTGTGAGAGGTTGGGGGTGTACTGTGCGAGTTGGCATAGTTGGGGGTTGTATGGATGAATTAGAAAAGTTATGGGGGTGTATATGAGGATCAAGAGATTTCGGAGGTTGTATGGGTAATTTAGGAAAGATCTGGGGATGTATATGAGGGGCAGGAGAGTTTGGGGGTCGTATCGGCAAAGCGATAGAGTTCAAGGACCCATCTGAATGACTCAACAAACCTCGGAGGCATATCTGCAAAGATCCAACAGGATATTTAAGAATAGCCGAGAGATCTTCCAATTCGTCGTATCTTTGAGATACGAATTGGTTGTCGCTGCTAGCGTGCCAAATCCGAGGCCGCTACTGATGGGTCCTTCGTGAGATTGAACGCCACCGCCGCAGTTGGAGGTGCTAGAGTTTCGACCAGCAGGAGCACTGATACTCCTCTTCTTCTCCTTCCTTTTTGAAGAATCACTCTGGGAATCCGATTATGTGAAAACAGCTCTCGATCGAATGACCTGATTTCTTGCAATCCATACAATAACGTTTCGATTTATCGACATCTCCAGTGCCAGATGATGATTTTGCCAAAGTTTTCTTGCAATTCATACAATAAACTTTTTTAACTCATAATTATAAAAACTTGTATAACTTACAAACTATATAATTAATCAACTTTAAATTTTTTATATGAACTTAACTTACAAATTTTAACTTATATAAACATAAAGTTTGTATAAATTTATTAGTTATACAAGTTAAAATAAAAATAATAAGTTTTATAAATTGTAAAATTTTAAAAGTCATACAAGTTTTTAGGTTTTATAATTTATAAAAGTTTGTAAGTTATTTAAGTTTACAAGTTTTTAAACTTGTATAACTTATATAATTTAGATTATATAAATATAAAGTTTATATAAGTTTACATAATACAAGTTTATATAAGTTTATATCACTTATAAGTTACGAAATAAGTTTATAAATCATACAAGTTAACGAGTTATACATAATACAAGTCATATAGTTTAAAACTTTTATAAGTTTATAAATTATACAAGTTATAACTTTTGTAAGTTTATAAATTATACAAGTTATAACTTTTGTAAGTTTATAAATTATACAAGTTATAACTTTTGTAAGTTTATATATTATACAAGTTAAGTTAATGAGCTATACATAATACAAGTTATATAAGTTTATAAGTTATATAAGTTTTAAAGTTCTATAACTTTCATAACCCTAAAAAAAAATCAAAAATTCTAAAATCCGAAACCCTGAAAAACTTAAAAACTCTAAAAATCCAAAAATCTTAAACCCTAAAAATCTTAAACCCTAAAAGTCCTAAACTCTAAAAATCCTAAAAACCCTAAACCCTAAAAAATCTAAAAAATACTAAAAAAAATGCCCATGCACGACTCCCATGGGACATTTGTTGGATTTTATAAAAAATTAAGAAAGAAAAAATGACATTTTTGGCGTGTCCGACAAAAATCCAACTGATGTCTGCCGGAAATCTCATTTGGAGCGGATTCCGAGGAAATATATATTTTTATTTTAATATGTTTATTATATATAAGTTTATTTATTTATGGAACTTAAAATATGTTTTGTTTTATTTTATTTTTATAGATTTCTATTGCAAATATAAGAAAATAATTTTTTTCTTACAAAATAAAAGAAGAATTTTTTTTTAAAAAAAAATTCAAAAAAAAAAACTCGGTTACATTGGAGGTTTCAACCGTATTTAATCCGTGAAACCATCAGAAACTGGCCTCTGGCCTAAACCAAAATTGGCAATCGATTCGGAGGTTTTTGGCAATCGAACCACCAACCGGAGGAAATCGAATATTTAAGGTTCACATTTTTAAAATTGGCAACTAGCAAAAAACCGACGGTTCATTAACCAGTAACTGAACTGCCCATGTCTACTCTCAAGCATGGTTTAGTTTGGAGTAGTTTGAGGGTTGAGATGTTTGAGGAGATTGACGATTTGAGTAGACAAATCTGCCAAGGCTTGGCTCATATCTGATGCCGCCAGGTATTGGTCGGCATACAGGAAGTGCGGGCTGAAGGTTTTGAAAAGCCAAATCGTCCGCCCATTTTTCCAAATGGGCCCATCCGCTCGACACGACATGAAAACGGGCGACTGACAGGCTAGTTGTATAGTCTGTAGAACCTTATATTGGTTTGGAACATATGCAAATCCAACGGATTCAAGGAATTAAATAACAAAATCCAACCATTAGATCAAAAAATAAGAAACCCCCTAATTTTTAGACCCAAAACCGAAAATCATAACAAAATCTAATAAAATATCGAACGCTTACCTTTTCCAAAGAGACGTCGGACGACAAACACGGAGGCACTTAGATGGAGGAAAAATTTTGAGCGACAATGGATGAATTCGTCGTGATTTGAGGAGACAATGACGACGGCCACGGATCGGGGCTGAGTGAAACTTTCATTGAAGGAGCGGACCGAAAAGGGAGAAAAGTTACTTCAAAGAAATGCATGAATTTGAATTGTATTGGGAAATCTCGATCTTATCTCAACTTGTGGAGTTGATAAGTGACACGAGTCTCAAGATTTGAAAAGTCACATCACTCAAGAATTGAAAAGTCATGACATGATTCTCAAAGTAAAACATTAAAAGTCACATCTCAGTTCTCAGGCTTGAATACGCAACCAAGTGGTCTAATTTTTTTGGTTTTTAAATACAAAAATGGGCGGATGAGTCAACCCGCGGGAATCCAGATTCGCACTACCAGAAAAGTGGGTGGGTTAAAGCCTACCCATTTTCTACCATAGGCACGCCGCCATCCGTTAACAATGGGTGGGTCAGGCTCGATTCTCTATTTTTTATGGGCGAACCGGGTCTGACCCGCTTGTCTACCTCTACCGCTTGGGCTTGATTGTTTGAAGGATCCGCCATTAATGGAGGTCCTTCGATAGGTGATAAGAATGATTGTTCGATCCCTAGCATCTTAGGCCACTCTGTTACCTTGTTGGAACAAGAAAATATAACTCATTTAATTGTTTTCTTTTATTTACATTCATGTGTTTTATAGAACAAGAGGTGATCTGGATATGGTACGTAGAAAGATACTTTCGCTTTTATTGGTTTCCTTTCATATACAATATTATATCTGGGTCTTATTCTATAAGCAACAAAATATATCATTACAGCTGAAGAATCAAGAAAATTCAGCCCATTATAGTCAATAGAATTAGATAAAGATTGAAGCGTCATGCACGGGTAAATATAGAGATAAATCAAGATGAATTTTTTGGCAACATCAAACGCCGAAACAAACCAATCAACATGAAACTCTTTCCCTCAAAATCATTAGACGACGAATTTCTCCAAAGCAAATTAACATTATGATGAGGTGGGATTTGGATTCTTCTTAATTTTCTTTCTGGCTTTCCCGTACAAGCATAGATCAAATTCTAATTTTTAGACCAAACAACTATGTCCAGTACATCATGAGGTGGGCTCTCTTTTTCCTGGTGCTCCTAGCATGGGTATTTATAGGTGATGAGAAGGAATGTAATGCTCCATGTGTCATTGTCCGGTTAGCTGAGTCATGTGGTAGTATTTGATTGGTTGAGTGAAGTGGACAGCTGCTGGATGGGTTCTGGCAGGAGCTGATTGGTAGAAATTAGCCGACCACTTTTTATGTTTGTCACCCCGTGGCATCATCCAGTTGGTGGACTGTGTTGTGTCATACGGGTCATTTTGTTTTCTGTCCCTATGCATATTTTTTCCTGGACTGCAGCCCCAATTGGCCCATGTGAGATTTCTTTGGCTGGGCTTCTATTCTTCTCCAGGCCCATTCGTCAATTGTTTGATTTTGAATCTCTCTGGATGAAATACAATTACAGACTCCATCACTCTTCCAATTGAGCTATCCAAGCTTTATTTTTTTCAATTAAACTCGTTACAATTATAATACCAAAACGAATTTAAAAAATGCTCGGTTATACAATTAATTGGTAATCAAACTGAATAACCAAAAAACATCTGTTATGATTATTTGGTTCGATTCGGTTTTAAAAAATCATAATCAAACCAAATCCGATTCGGTGTCTGTTATGGTCATAACCAACAGAGAAAATCGAATGATTGGGCCTATTTTTTTGTGGATAATTCATTGAATTGATTCCTCATTCTTTTTCCTTAATTATTGAGTCAAAAATGATGTTCAACATCATTAATATATTCGAACCCAGAAAAGTTTCACAATCCACAACGTACTCAATATCAAACTAAGTTGAGGTTTAAGGGGTCAGATTGCAGCCTTATCCTTATATATATACAAAAAGTCGTTTCTGTGGCGAAATATGCATTATATCATTTGGTATATTGAGTTCCATCAAATTCACTAAATAGAAGCAATAAAATTTAATTGAGTCATTTTGCTCTAATTACTTATTAACACAAACAAACCAAGTTAAACAACTGAATTTCGTTACATTAGTTATTGGAGAGATTTTGACTTGGTTCAGATCCGTCTTATGCCTCTCCAAAGATAACTGAGTTATCTTACAATTATTGTCTTTTTCCACTACATTTATTTTGAACCAAAATCACAACTCACAAGGACTCAAGATGGCCGGATGGTTGGTTGAAATCAAGAACCCCACTACTATCCATTTTATTTTATTTTATTTTTGATAAGTTTCAGTTTCGATCCAACCTCTAAAAGAGAGATTTTTGGGTAAAAGTATCTACAAGTTTATAATACATATTTTTCTATGAATTGCTTATTTAAGGGAGTCAAGATTTTAGATTAGATGCTAACCAAAAATTTAGAGTGGGGGCGGGAGCGGGGTTGGCCGGTGAAGCTACTTTACATTTATTTGGTTTTTTTTCTTTATATTAATACAAATTGATCATATATTATATTTTCTATGTGAGTGTATGTGTATTTTCTGATTTTGTAATGAAAATAAAATAATTCATCAATAAAATTATTAATGGCGAAAATTTATTCTTTATAAATTAATAAAATCTGCAATTTTGGTAGTAAAGTTCATGTAAATTCTAATTTAAATAAAATAATTTGGTATATTCGAAAAATATTATATTCAAAAAATATTTAAATGAATATTATTTCTAAAAAAATAGGATTATAAACTAGTTTATCTTGGCCAATAATTCTTAAATTTGATCTACATTTCTGTTCTAAAAACATGTACCGCCATTTAAAAAAAAATCAAATATTACTTTCAAATCCTAATAACTTTAAATCTCAGCCATTAAAAGCAGCAAAATCCAACGGTCCAGTTCAAATCTGAATCCTCGAGCTGTACGACAGATCGTGGCCATCCGTCCTCTGTCCAATCCAACGGAAGCTATTAAAAGCCGTTACCTCGAGCAGAACAACACATCTCGGCCGCTCAATCTCTTCCGAGATCCAACGGCGAACCGCAAGTCCCGCGCCTCAAATAGACAAATGAAGATCCAACCGCTCTTTGCCAAACCCATCTAACGACCATGATTCAATCAACTTTGTCGACAAATAGAAATATAACTTAGCCGTCGGATCAAATAAATTGAATGGTCGAAATTAAAACCAAGAAAATATAAATACCCTAAAACACACAGAAAACAAACACATGAACTCATTTTTTCATTGATTTCTCTCTCGATTCAACACTCATCTCTCTTGAGTGTTTAACAGAAATCTCTTTGTTTTCGCTTCAACTTCACTTGATTCTCTGATTTTTTCTCAAAACTTCAACTTTTGCGACTGGAATTTTTCTTCTTTCTTCAAAGTCGTCAAAACTATTTTCAAAAGTGCATCATCCACCCCTCATCTTAACCGGGACATAGTCTCTGATCTCAAGTCTATACTTGTAGATCTGTTACTATATCCCTCTCAATTTGGTAGATTAGCTACGAGTCTATTATTTAGTGGCAACTGTTTTGCCCAAATTTATTTATTTCATAGTATTCTTTGTAATATTAGTCGAGGACATTCACTAAATCGAATAAATGCTACAAGGACTACCGATTCCGGAGATTAACTCTCCCGAACCACAGGTATTATATCTAG
>JAOWBN010037255.1:0-10078 GCA_028565015.1 Pinguicula moranensis | reverse complement strand
ACTCAAGGAACAAGATGATTTTAGTCATCCAGTATACATGAAACTAACAAGAGCACAATGCTCTAGGTCACACTTAAACTAACAGTATTATCTCCACCTTACACAGACTTAATCCTGGAATACTCAAGTATTCACCTAGATTCGGATTAACACATATAATAAATTAGAAATAGGGTGGCATTAGCAGATTGGCTCCAAAGTTCGCAACCGTGTACTCGATTTACATAGGCGCTAGAGGTAATCATTTTTATGCTTATGCCTTTATTTTAATAAAAATAAACTTTTCCGATAAAAATGTACAATTTCAATTCTCAAATATAGAGATGGGCATGTAGACCCACGACCCAGACCCGACCCACAAAAAGTATGGCAGGCCGAAGGCATGCGTGGGTGGAGGGTCGGGTTTGGGTCGCATTATATGCAACCCTTGTCCCACTGGGTCGGATATTTATCTGAGCCAGTAGGCCACACGACGGGCTGCCCTCGCCACACGTAATTTATTTTAAAAAAAATTGGATTCTTGCAGCCCCTGTGGGCTGCCCCGTGGGTTTTCCGGCGGTCCACCCTTACCTGGCGATAATTTTTTTGAATTTAATAATATTTTAAATATAATTAAAACAAATTTAAATTAATAAAATATTAATCCAGCGTGGCCAACGACCAAAAAATTCGAAAAAAAAATTAATCAAATTTTTGCCCCTTCACCCCCTTCATTTTTTTTATTTAGCAATTTTTGCATTTCACCTTTTTTTTCTACCGAAATATAAAAAAGATCTCTTAGTTCTTCACCTCATGATTTTGACGCTGATCTTGATTTTGATACTTTGATCGATCTAAATTTCGAGATGGGAGTGGGAGTTTCCAACACACCACCATTGCCACCAGTTTTGGAGGCGGAGGAGGCGGTAACTTCATCTTCTATAATTTCTCGTGGACCTTGTAGTCGTCCTTGTCCACCCTTTATCCTCAACCCAATGCTCCGCCTCCGGTGACTCAACAAACTCAAGAGCAAGCTCCAGATAAAGTAAGTAACTCTCGAATATTTATGAATTTTTTTGACGAAATTCCAAATCTAGAGAGAGGGACCGAATTTTTTTAGGTGAAGTGCTGATTATGTTCAAAGGCGTTTCAACACAAGAAAGGTACAATTTCTTTTAAACATTCAAATATTTTTTTAAAATTTTCGATTTTTTAGAATTTTTAAAGTTTAGAATTTTCTTTAAAATTTGGAAAAAAAAATTTAAAGTTTCAAATTCTTTTCAACCTTTCGAATTTTTGATTTTTTTTCTTTCACATTTTGATTTTTTCTAATTCTATTTTTTAAATTTGTATTTCTTCAAAGGTCGGAGTTATGACTCATTTTCTAGACATGTATTGACTAAGCACCGATAATATGTTGGTGTCGATTCTACACAAACACAATTATCTAGTAGCCGTGGTTCTATCGCCAATTCAAGTGGATTTGGTGTTGTAGCTGAAGGTACGTCTTCTAATACTTAATTATTTCGGTATAATCCAGATAGAAATAGGAAAGGCCTAGTAGATTTAACTTGTTCATAAGGCCTCCCATTTAAATTTGCTGAAAGCTTAAATTTAGAAAATTATGTGTGTACATGTTTAAATCTCGCATTTAGTAGAGTTTCAATTAAATCACACACTAACGATATTGCAAAATCTTTTAAAGAAAAGGCAAGTTATGTCATGCTTTTTCATCTTTAGACCATAAAATTTCTATATGTAGTGATATATGGTTGGATTCCTGACAAAAATATAGTTATATGAATGCTACTTGTCACTGAATAGATAATGAGTGAAAAACACAAAAAAGGGTGTTAGCATATAGGTTGTTTGATAATGCACACACCGCACAAAATTTAACCATCATGATTATGTTAATTTTAGAAGAATATAATTTGAAACATAGAATATATAGTATTTTTTGTGATAATACCTCTACCAATGATGCAAATGTAGACGACTTAAAAATATTATGTAATTCTTCATTTCGTGGTCTTTTTTTCATATTTATTGTATTCGTCATATTATTAATTTATAAGATACTATTAAAACTATAAATTTAAGCGTTAACCAAACTATAACATTTTTGGTTAATAAATATAGGGTAATGAAAGATTGTTTTAGATTTTGTAAAAATAATAATATTAGGCCAATAAAATTTTCTTTAAATCTGTCAACCCGTAGGAACACAACATATACTTTATTTCAACAAATCGTACCTTATAAAGATTCATTGGTTAGTTTTATGAATAAATTGGATAGAGTGTGAAAAACTTTTAGAATAATTAAAATATTTTAATAATTACACTAAATTATTATCACACATATATAAATCAATTACCCACTTTGTTGTACCTATTTGTGTTAACGTAGGAATCATTATAACTAGTTTTAGAACTGAAAATAATTTTACAACTTATATGGATACTATTATTGCAAATGGTGTAAATATCTTTTAGATATACCACTTCTTTATCTTATTGCCGCCATTTTAGACCCCCGAATAAAATTAAAGCGTTTAAAAAAAAATTAGAAGATTATTATGGTGATTTTGTAGACGGGGATAGATTACTCATTGTCGACTATAGGACTATAATCGAAAAAATATTTACTTTATTAAATGAATTATATGTAAAATATCAAACTCGTTTATGTATTCTGTACAAACTCGTAGGAGTGAAAGTGGCTCGAGTAGTAGTGGGTCTAGTGCAGCAATACTAGGAAAAATGAAAAATATAATAAATTTTTTATCGAAACGCCCTAAGTACTCGTCAAATTCCACTTACATGGAACTTGATACTTATCTAACGACTACCTTTGAGATTGCTCAGATAGGTGACAACTATAACTCATATTAGAATTTTGATATTCTTTTTTGGTGGAAGGGCAAAGCAATAAATTTTTCGGTGTTCTCGGTTAATGCGAAGGGACGATCGACGTTCAAACGTGCATTCAATCAACTTGGAACATCAAACATGCATTAATGATTGTATAGCTACTGTAAATAGAGCCCAAGAACAAGTACAATATGAAGAAGAAGATCCATTCGATACCTGGGATACCGAAACGACATCGGCAAGCAGCACGAATCCCATCAACGACTAGCAGGTTAGTAAAACCTAAATGCTAACTCTAAACCCAAAACTTATGTAAATATATAAACTTAAAAACTTTATATAAACTTATAAGTATATATAAACTTAAAAACTTTATATAAACTTATAAGTATATATAAACTTATAAACTTTATATAAACTTATAAACTTTATATAAATTATAAACCCTATCTTTAAACTTATAAACTTCATATAAATTATAACCTTAAACTCTAAACTTATATAAATATATAAATTTAAAAACTTTATATAATTTTATAATCTTTATATAAATTTAAAATCTATATATAACCTATAAATTTATAAACTTTATATAAACTTAAAATCTTTATATAACTTATAAAATTATGCAAACTTTTAAACTATATAAAACATATACAATTTATAAATACTTTATAAACTTATATAAATTTATAAAATTTATGTAACTTATAAATTTTATATATGTTTCTAATTCTTTTATATAACTTAAAAATTTAGAAAACTTATAATTTTTTTAATTAATTTATAAATTTATATATATAAATTTTATATAATTTATAAACTAAACTTAATTATAAATGGCTAACACTAATAACTTTTATATAAAAATATTTAAAATAATCATTTATGCACCAGTGGGTCAACTGTATTGAAATTGTACAATGATTAACAAAAAACCGAAGGTTGACATGAAGGCCCAGGCCAATTAGGGCCCAGGTTCAATCTTTTTGGATGACACCATTAGCTTAACCCGCCATCTCTACTCAGAACATTCTTCAGAGAATCAACTAGAGGTGAGCAAACGATAGACAGTGGCCATTACCGTTACCGTACCGCTTTATAACGGTAATGGGTTTTTTATTACCTTTACCGTACCGGAATACTGGAAAATCATACTATTATGGTATTGCGGTGAACGGTATTTTACCGTTATCGTCATTATTTTATTTTATTTTACTTTTTGCTATTTTTTAATATTTCTAATATGAATTATTCGCTCAAAGAACATTTAATATTATTTAAATTTATTGCATTATTCTTTTATTTAAAAAAATTGACAATATAACATGTATTACTTTATTTATAATTAATTTTAAAAAATTTGTAACACCGTAGTCTATACAAATATGATAAAAACATTATCAAACAATAAACATCATTAATAAGTTTAAATAAGTAACAACAATTCAACATTATCACATCTAGTATCAAACAATGAACAATATAAACAAGTTCAAATTAGTATGTAGTTCTCGTCGTCGCCCGCTTCAATTATGTCTTGAGGCCTTTCTTCCAACTATGCATAATAAAAATGTAGAGTATATTAACCCTGACGGGTTGTCCCAGTGGGGAAGGGCCTTACCACCTGATTTGTCAAGTGATTTGGGGTTTGAATCCTGTTGGATCCACATAACGTCAGGGTCACATTCCCGGTGCGGATATCCACCTCTCCAACCCGAGATTAGCCCGATCCATGTGGGGGACGCCGTGCATGGGTCCCAGGGGATTAGTCGGTTATGACTGTAGTCGGATATCCCTGGTTATAAAAAAAATGTAGAGTATATTGAGGGTAAACAAATATACAATTAAGATGTAATAGTAAAATAGATTTAGAATAAAACAGTTATCACCTGTGTCAAGTAGGTACGCCTCCTGTTCTTCCGTCTCACGTTAAAGACAATAAGACGTTAAAAACAATAATGAAAATTTTTCAAATTTTTTTATTATTTTATCCGAAAGAATAACTAAATAAGAAATTTTTGGCTTAACGAGATTTTTTTTAAACAAAAAATGGTAAACAGTTTATAACGTTTTGATAATGATAAAAATCGTTACCGTACCATTTTTTAACGGTAATGTAATATTAAAACCGCTACCATTCCGTATTACGAAAATACCGATAATTTACGGTAATACGATAATTACCGAAGGAACAATATAGTCGATAATTTTGGTTACCCCTATAATCAATACAGGAAATCAATCTTCTTATAAACATACAAATCTTAGTTAAATTGTGAGTTTGGGAGGAACTGGCGCCCACCGTGGGGCTTAAATATGCCCGAAATATCGGTTCCGTCGAATCAATCGCGACCCCATAAAAACTCACGAACAGGAAAAACTCGCAGAAGAAGCCAAGAAAGAAAGCAACTCTAATCGTGAGTTTCGGATGAATCATTCTCAATTTTTTTGATCTGATTGAAACAATTCTCCCCTCAAAAATGTTTACGATCTCTGGAGGTCATCAAAAATTTCCCAAAAAGCTTACCACCAATACCAGCAGAGGTCGAAATTCTGAAAAAGTTTTAATCATAAGTTTTCAAAGATTCTCAAATCTGTTTCCATTCGTTAAAAATCCCACTCCTTGAAGAAACATTTGTGCAAGCCTTAGCCACGAGTTTTGTGAAAACTGAAGGGATTTAAAGAATCCATGGAGAGTTTTGGTATTTTGAGGAAAGATTTCATTTTATTACTCGAAATTTGCTTGATACATCATCGGATTACATGTTTATATAGCTACTATGAATTCTTCTAGAAAGGTGACATTATCTATGCCCCTAGAGTCTTCTATAATCTTCCTTGACGGTGGAGCGGTTGCTACTGGATTCTTTTGGATGGAGGCGGAGTCTTCTTCTGATTGACACTAGATCTTTCATGATGATGGGCTATTCATGAGCTGAGTTTATCTTCATATGGACTGATTCATATGACTATGGCACAACACCATTCCCAAATCTCGTTGACAAAATCTCACCTCTCAAAAATCTGGGAAGAACAAGAACGGTTCTTCACTTACAAGAATTCTTGAAATATTTGTGAATCATCAGACTGAATTCATGTGTGTGGAAGGCGTGAATCGCGAAGACGATGAAGAAGAACAGTAACTGAATAAAATGCCTTTCTCATTACTCCTTATGAAAAAAAACCACAATTACAAAATAGTCTCAGCTACTTATCCTTATTCCTTACAATAAAAACGCATCAAATCTATCTTTACAAAAACGTGTTTATTTATGACCACTTGATCAGTGTGGATCGAATGTCTTGTGTTGTTCCACGTGTCTGATCGTCATTTTATCAACATCAAGATTCTTAATCGCTTTTTCACTTAAGAATTGAAATACGTTTCTTCTTCTGCGAGCAAGGACTCCTGAGCAGATTTCTTTCTCACTTCAACTGCACAGTTTAAACATTCAGCAGCAGATTTATCAGATTCTGCAACCTGCACACTTGCATTTGATTCATCACCATCAACTATCATCTTATTCTGGGACTTCAACACCCCCCGTCAAGATGAGCACGCCATATGCTCATCTTGCACAGGAGGGAACGAAAAACAGGTGATCCAAGGGCTTTGGTAAACAAGTCAGCCAACTGCAGGTAAGAGGGAACATGCAGTGGCAGTATAAATCCACTTTTGTATTGATCTCACACCACATGACAGTCCACTTCAATGTGTTTGGTACGCTCATGGAATACAGGGTTCGCCGTAATGTCCAGGGCAGCTTTATTGTCACAATAAAATGGAATGGGCAGATTAGAAGCAAGTTGAAAATCTGCCAGAATATATGTTATCCACTGCAGTTCACGGACAGCCATAGCCATGGCTTGATATTCGGCTTCTGCTGACGAACAAGCAATAGTAGGTTGCTTCTTTGTCTTCCACAAGATCAAACTAGTGCCAAGGAAAATACAATAACCGGTCAAGGAGTGACGAGTGGTTTTACAACTTCCCCAGTCAGCATCACTGTAGGCGGTCAGATTGCAAGAGGCTGTGCTTGAATAAAACAGACCAAGATGCTGTGAACCTGCCAAGTACCTGAGGACATGCCTGGCAGCATGCCAGTGTGAGTCATGAGGCCGGTGAACGAATTGACTGAGTTGCTGAACCGCATATGTAACATCAGGTCGCGTGTAGCTAAGATAGAGAAGTCTACCTACAAGTCTTCTGTATTTCTCCGGATTGTGGTAGATAGGAGTTTGATCCTGATCAGCAGCATCAAATTTTAAGCCACAAGGTAAAGGTGTTGAGGCAGGCGAGCATTCGAGATGAGCTGAGTCACTTAAAAGGTCATGAATGTATTTTCTTTGATTGATACAAATTCCTGCCTTAGACCTGGCAATTTCCATCCCTAGGAAGTAACGGGCAGTCCCCAGGTCTTTTATGGTAAAAGCAGCATCAAGATAAGTCTTTACTTTCGCCATTTCAGACAAAGAATTCCTAGTGAGCAGCACATCATTAACATATACCATAAGAATCAGTTGGTGAGTAGGTTGTGAAAGGGTAAAAAGGCATGGATCATGATAAGATTGGGTGAAACCATAAGCTTGCAGCTTTCCTGTAAACTCGATGTTCCATTGTCTTAAAGCTTGCTTCAATCCATATAAAGATTTCAGCAACCGGCACACTTGGCCCTTCTTGGCCTTATGACAAGAGGGGGGTGCATGTAAACCTCCTCTTCCAAAGATCCATGTAAAAAGGCATTATTAATATCAAGTTGATGTAGTGCCCAGTTACGAGAAGCTGCAATGGCAAATAGAATCCTGACCGTTACAACTTTAGCAACCGGACTGAAAATTTCAGAATAGTCTTCACCCTCAACTTGATTGTATCCCTTGGCAACAAGTCTTGCCTTATATCTATCCACACTTCCATCTGGCTTGTATTTAATCCGATATACCCATTTCGATCCAACAGCCTTTTTCCCTGCCGGTAGTGAAGTAAGTGTCCAGGTTTTGTTATTTTCCAAAGCAGTCAGCTCCTGATTCATGGCCATGATCCACTTAGCATCTTTCTGTGCAGTGTTGAAGTTGTTAGGTTCACTGATACTGGAGAAATTTGCAGCATAATCACAGTAGGAGGCCGTGAACAGATTTGTTGAATCTGGCACAGAGACTGCCTGGGAGGCAGCAGAAGTGTTATGGGACTGAAACATGTAGAAGTCATCATGCCATGAGGGTGTCTTAAGAACTCTTCCACTACGACTAACATTGTGTCTCACCTCATCATCAACTGGAAGAATAGCAGGTGCTGCAGGTTCCTCAAATGTGTCAGCAGATGGAAGCTTATCTGAAATATCAGCAGCTGCGTTAACTGGAGAGAGAGGGTGTGAGTTACTCTGATCGTGCTCCTGCAAATATTTTGCTGATATGTCATCATCATAAGTGCTATGAGTGTGCAACCGAGTTGAAGGTAAATGTGTATCATCCAGTTCATCAAAAACAGCAGAGGATGAGAATTTTTCTTCAAGAAATTTTACATCCCGTGACACCACTATGCTGTTAGATTTAGGTAGATAAACCTTGTATCCTTTTTGATTTGAAGGGTATCCAACAAAAATCCCTTTGAAAGCTCTCTGATCCAACTTGTCCTTTCCTGGAGTGTGATTAACAATGAAGCATATGCATCCAAAAACCCGAAGACTTGTAAGCTTAGGCTGTTTGTGAAATAAAATTTCATAGGGAGATTTCCATTTTAGCAATCTGCATGGCCATCTATTAATAAGATAGGTTGTTGTAAGGAGAGCTTCGCCCCAAAATAACTTGGGCAATTGTGCTTGGAACAAAACGCCCGTGCAACCTGTAACAATGTCCGATGCTTTCTTTCAACAATACCATTTTCTTGTGGAGTGTAGACACAACTCCGTTGGTGCAGGATTCCTTTGTTTCTAAAAAACTTTGAAACTTTGTCATTCACAAATTCAGATCCATTATCTGATCTGAAGATCTTGATCTCTTTTCCAAACTGCGTTGTTATCATCAGAACAAATGCTTCAATTAAACTGAAAACTTGATCTTTATACTTGAATGAAAAAGTCCAAACACAGCGGCTGCAATCATCTACCAGCGTGAGGAAATACTAACAGGAGGTGACAGAGGGAATTTTGTAAGGTCCCACACATCCATGTGAATCAAATCAAAAAAATTATCTGATCTGTGACAACTTTCATCAAACGTTAGTCTACTCTGTTTTGAGAGGGGGCAGATCTCACAAGATGCAATTGTTTTCTTTAAATTCAAAATACTATTTGGAAGATGCAAATGTGTCATTACATCAGTGGCAGGATGCCCAAGCCGGCTGTGCATCAGATCAGTATTTATAGCTATACAAGCCTGAATAGATTTGTTTTCCACTGGAAGTAGTCTACAGTCCTTCATCAAAAAGTTTAAACAATGATGCAGCTTGTTGAGTCCCTTCATTACAGCATCAGGACCAAAAGAGTTTGAATTCAGCGTGTACAATTCCTTTTTAACACCTCCTACAGCTAGCACACGCCCTGTCTCAGGGTCCTGCAACACACATTCATCAGGGAAGAAATGAAAAACCAAATGTGCGTCCTTTGTCAATTTGCAAACTGACAGGAGGTTGTATTTGAAGCAAGGCATGTAAAGGAAAGATTTTAATATCAGATCATTTGACAGAATCACATCACCACAACATCTTGAATGTGTGGGGGCCCACGCTACAAGATATTGTCCGCTTGGGGCTCCAACCCTTCACGGCTTTGTTTCTGGGGGAGCACCACCGTATCCCCCAAAGGCCTCTTGTAGAGTAAGGTCCACCCACCACATCTTAAACTAATCCTGACAAGAATCCACAACCAGTGTGGGAGGCGATACCCTTTCTGGTATATCAACAATCCCCCTCAGTCGCAACTAGGTGAACCCTGTTGCGACTGGGCCTTACAACACCGGTGTAAAACCTGCTCCGATACCATCTTGAAATATTTGTGAATCAGACTGAATTCATGTGTGTGGAATGCATGAATCGCGAAGACGATGAAGAAGAACAGTAACTGAATAAAATGCCTTTCTCATTACTCCTTATGAAAAAAACCCACAATCACAAAATAGTCTTAGCTATTTATCCTTATTCCTTACAACAAAAACGCATCAAATCTATCTTTACAAAAACGTGTTTATTTATGACCACTTGATCAGTGTGGATCGAATGTCTTGTG
>JAOWBN010037254.1:0-21738 GCA_028565015.1 Pinguicula moranensis | reverse complement strand
TCTAATTTGTTTCACAGCAGCATGGATGCCATTTTAGGGAGTATCCTTGTTTCGTGTGTGCTTTGTTGTTCTTGTGAACGTGGATGGGTGTGGAGTGAAGCGAAGACTGTCATTTTTTACCCATTGTTTACACCTCTCTGATGTGATTCCTTTTCCTTCCTATAGTTGTTGTAATTAGTGTCGTGGTCTTTTAATACACCGATATTGTGGAAGCTGACTGTATGATCTCAACTTTAAGCTTTAGTACAACCAACAATGTCTGAAAGGAGAGTTGATTCAGTAGGCTTCTTTATTGTCTAGCAGTCTGAGTCAGATTTGTGCATCGACAATAATTTATGTTCAGAGTATAATTTATGTCGAGAGAAGTCGAGGGGTTGAAGAAGCGAAAAAGACGATTTTGCAGAAAATCGATTTTTATATTAGTCTAGAGGGGTAATTGGGTAATTTAACCATATTTAACCCATAAACCTAAAAAAACCGGATTTCTACACCGCGGCACCGAACAAGACTAGTGTCGCTTAGCGAAACCAGGGTGACCATACCAAACAAGGTTCAAAATTTTCGAACCGACATTAACCATATTTTAACCCCGTGGCCGATTTAAAGTTAACCGGCTACCAAACGCTACCTTATCTGTTTAAACTATGTAGTATATCTACTTGGTTGAGCTAACTTTGGATTATGGACTATGTTACTATATTTTATTCTAAATTGCTTGCTTGTCTCTAGGATATGCTAGTGGAAAAAAAAATAGTGCATAGTCAGAGTAGTGTCTTTAAAAACTTTGTTTTGTTTCTGTAGCCAAATAAAGGAATTTTCTGGATACAGAGTCCTATTATGAATCAAACTTTTTTACACTTTTATGGGTAAATATTATTCTTACTTGTAACTTGGATAGTTTCTCAGAGTGGATATTGATAGATTAAGTCAGTTATCTTTTATTAACCGATTTATGCATCGGATACATTTTTCTTTCAAATGCGGATTTTCTCATGTTGTGTACCATGAGTGAATGTGAGATTGTCTTTTGATTTATTCCTGGTATTACTCATCTGGTACGACTAGTAGTTCTGTTTGTGCTTTTTCTTACTATGTTGTATGCCATTTGCTTCAGCAAAGTTCAGAGAAAGACTTGATCCAAAGAAAGATAAAATTCCAGCTCATGTTCTACAAGTCACAGAGGAAGAGCTTGCCAAATTGCAGTTACTGGAGGCTAGTTCGAGTGAATTTAATGTGACACGCAATTATCTTGATTGGTTGACTGCATTGCCGTGGGGAGAATACAGGTTTGTTGTTGGACTATAATCTCTTGCAGATATTGTTTGCTCTCTAATGCTTTTCTCCCCCTCTGAAGTGTTTCATTAGGCCACTTGAATTAATTCATGAGCTTGTCATATAGAACTGGGAAATGGAAAAGCTAAAAGATTGAATTACTTTGTTTTTTTCTTCTTTCCCTTAGTTCTCTGACTTATCACCAAGGACCGAGTGAAACTCAATATCTTTTTTTCCATCTCTTCTCACGTTCTCATGACTGTGTAATAGTATGTTTGAACTTCGTATGATTTGTGAAGTAGGTGAAGCATCTTGAATAGGTGAGAAATCTTGGTCAATAAAAGTATGTTCGATTAACAGAGGATGTTTAAATGATTACTGAAAGGGCCCATATTTGGGTACTGTTGTTTGATTCGAATGAAAGAATAGAAGATGAAAGTGGCCCAAATACTTGCTTGATGAAAGATAAAGTTGAGAGGATCTTTTATGGGATGGTTTAGTCGATGATTATTAGGACTGAATAGTCTAATATGAACTTTGACAAAACTGAGAGTGGCTTGTTGTCACGAACCCAGGATCAACTGTTGAGTGATCATAGTGAAGTGGAGGCTGGTAACATAACTTTTTTTTATCCAACTGTTTACTTCCCTTTATTGAAGATTGATTGCCTTTTTATAGAGCTACAATCTGACCAATCAAAGAAAACTCTACCCAAAACTCTAAACAACCTTAACAACTTAGACTAACAACCTTGATTCAAAGAAGAATTCAACAAATTGAACTTAAGACTTGTTTCTTCAGTTTCTTATTTTCAGTTCATGACACTTGCCTTTGGTTTGGTTTCTTATTGTTTCCTTCTTATTCCTCCAGTGATGAAAACTTTGACGTGCTTCAAGCAAAGAATATTCTAGATGAGGACCACTATGGCTTGACTGATGTTAAGGAAAGGATATTGGAGTTCATAGCAGTTGGGAAACTGAGAGGAACCTCTCAAGGTTTGTGGTTTCTGTCATTTGTTTTTCATCTTTTCAAAATTTTCAAACAAGTCTGTTCTTTTCGAATAATTTCGTCCTAATGATCATTAGTTTTGTGATAATGGTTATTATGATCACTTATTACTTGCCGCTTTGAACTATTCTACTTCTGTGAATTCTTTTTGGATTTTTTTTAATAATTCCCTTACATTGTTTTCCTCAACTCCAACCATATAACTTTATGCTTTACCCTTTAACTACTGGGTTAGGTGATGTTATTAGCCGAACATCACCTTATTTCCCCGGGAGAAAGAAGTCAGAAATATTATTACAGTTTTCAAGTACTGAACGCCTTGCTTGTTCTTTTTTTTGGATGAAATTACCCTAGTTTATTTATATGGCTCCCTTTAGGTGGAAGCCGAAACCTGTACAAAATAACCGGGGTTGGGTGTTTACTCCCAATCCGGCCCAAACACAGTACCTACCATATTGTAGCAGTTAGTGGTGACTGAGTTCTTTCCTAGCTACATCCAAAAACCAAAGCCTAACATGTGGCTTAAGGTAATCTTAGATTGGGGATATGCAACTTATCCATCCTTAACATTCCTTGAGCTAGTAGTGGGAGTTGTTCCTTGCCCCGGTAGGTTGAAGTGATAACAGCTGATGCTTGCTTGGCTAAGAGATCTGCAATTGTATTGCCTTCGCGGTACTGATGCTTTACCTTGCAACTCAGTGACTGCACCTGTGATTTGAGTTCATCCCATAAGAACTTTTGGTGCACCAGTTGACTAGTAGCATGGAATCCGTTTCTAGAATGACATTAGTCAATCTTTTGTTTTTGCATATTTCCAATCCTTTCGTCGCTGCTTGTATTTCAGCTGAGTTGTTTGTTCCTTGCCCAAGGGGGAGAGAGTATGCTGCAAGGCAATCTCCTTGTGGTCCCTGATGATGCCTCCTGCACCATTCAGTCCCGGGTTTCCCAGACAACTTCCATCCGAATTTAATTTAACCCATCCAGGCTCAGGTTTCTCCCAGTGAACTGCCTTGATCATTCTTCCCTGCTCGTAGTTAATTTTAATCCCTAGTTGCATGGCCATGTGGTGTTCCTGCACAGAGAATTTAAAGTTAGCTATCTCAAGTAGGGAAGCTAAATCAGTCTTTACCCTTCTCCATGTTTGCTCCTCGCGCTGAATGGATACTTCAAAACGAGCTGTACACCTGCGAATCCAAAGATGCCAAGTTAGAATAGCAGGGATAAGTTTAGAGATGAGTCCTGATAGCCCTGACTTCCAGCTTATCATTTGCCACTGCAGTAACCTAAATTTCCATCCTTGCCCTAACGCCTTGCTTGTTCTTTTGTCGATTTTTGCAGGCAAAATAGTGTGCCTTTCTGGTCCTCCTGGAGTTGGAAAAACAAGTATTGGTCGTTCCATAGCTCGAGCGTTAAATCGAAAATTTTACCGATTTTCAGTTGGAGGTTTATCTGATGTTGCTGAAATTAAGGTAGATGAAGAATCTTGAAGGTTTAAGATGATTATGCACTTCATATCTAATCAATGTAGTAACTTTGGAACTCACTACAGGGGCATCGTCGGACCTATATTGGCGCCATGCCTGGGAAGATGGTCCAGTGCTTAAAAAGCGTGGAAACAGCTAACCCTCTTGTTCTGATCGATGAGATTGATAAGGTATTTGTTTGACCTGTTCGGGCAAACTATAAATATCTCCGTTTCCTATTTTCTGCTCTTGACTATACGTGTAAAGTTCTTGGATGAATTAAAAACTATATTTTATCCAATAAAAGCCTAAAATTCCAAATAATAAACCAAAATCTTGAATGACTTACATATATGCTTGCAGTTGGGAAGAGGGCATGCAGGCGATCCTGCTAGTGCCATGCTGGAACTCCTTGATCCAGAACAAAATGCTAACTTTCTGGACCACTATCTTGATGTACCAATCGATTTATCTAAGGTTCGCCTATTCTGATTCAATTGCTCTTGGATAGACATACTTGGAATTAATTATGAAGTCATTTTACTTATTTTTGTTGATCGACTGTAGCATGACCAAAACAATGCAAGTGATCCTGAATGCATATTTAGATACCGGCACCTGTAGAGACTCGATTGCTGAATTGTAGACCTCCCAAACTGCTCTATCTTATACTCCTTTTGTAAGGTTCTCATGGAGAACAATTCATGTAGTTTTCTTGTAGCTACAGTTACTTGAATTTTATCCGATCTGTCGGATCGTAAATTTTGAATTTTCTTCATCCTAACGTGCTCAATGTGGTAGTTTTCTACATATGGTGCAGGTTTTGTTTGTCTGCACCGCAAATGTTGTCGAGATGATACCCAACCCCCTTTTGGACAGAATGGAGGTAATCTCCATTGCCGGGTATATTACAGATGAGAAGATGCACATAGCAAGAGATTTTTTGGAGAAATCCACACGAGAAGCATGTGGTATTAAGCCAAGACAGGTAGTACTCTTGGTTTCTTATCTCTTTATATCCCTGTTTGTGTGTTGGTGTACTATATGCATATATAAGCACCTGTTATGCGGTCCAAACTTTGGTGGAAATGATAGATAGACAAGAAGCTTACAATCTATTTGTTGCAGCTTGATGCCATTGCCATTCAGTTACAGCATGTCATCCTATATGCTATGACTTAACCCAAATCCGAAATGATTTTGTTGCATCTCATATTTGATGCCAGATCATGATAGACTTTGTTGCCGAAAGTACTCGTACTTTCAAAATTTTCTCTTGTTGCTTTGGGCTTAGGAATCAGTATTAATTACTACTTAGTATGGATGTTTTAACTGGGAAGATGCTACTTTGTTTCTGAGCTCACTGCCTCCATTTTAGATACATTCTGAAGTTTCGTTATTCATATAATGATTATTCATTACCTGTACAGATTATATAAGCTAAGAGTTGTAAGATTAGGAGTAATGGAGTCTGCATGTTGCCAGTTATCTTCGTGGTTCATGCTTATCAACAGAGTCAAGGCCTTTTGAATTTGACTATGATTAGATGGTTACCGGATCGTTTGTCCCTGGTAGTTTGCATACTGGATTTCAGTTTCAGCAGCCTCTGCAATAAACTAAATTTAACTTGGGTGAATACATGCATATGTGTTGGGATATTGTAAATGTATATTTGCTCATGTTCTTTTAATGTTTGAGATATCTTATTCTTTATGTTAATCCTTTATGCAGGTCGAGGTCACAGATTCTGCTCTGCTTTCTTTAATTGAAAATTATTGTAGAGAGGCTGGGGTTCGGAATCTTCAAAAGCAAATTGAGAAGATATACCGAAAGGTCTTGCCTTAGGGCTTTCTCGTTGCTCATGATCATCTGTATTTGATATTCTTTTGCTACCATTATTAGTCAGTCTTCTTTTAATTTTACTTTATCACGTTATAACTCTTTTTAGGTAATGGTTTTGCATTGGTATCCTTAACTAACAAGGTTGCCCATCAACTATTGAGCAGATTGCTCTAAAACTTGTCCGACTGGGAGCATCTATTGGGCCTGTAGCTACTGGAATAGAGGGCCAAGCAGGTGAAACAAAAGCAAAATGTGGTACTGATACAAGTTATCCTGTTGAAGGAATAGATGTTGAGGAAGTAGATGATATTATCAAGAAGACTGAATCTGGAAGTCGTGTGGAAACTGAAACAGTTGAATCGCAAGCTGAAGAAGCTCCAAATTCTGTCGACCAATCTTGTTTTCCAGAGGTAACCTAAAATGTTCTCTTTCTTAGTGCAACTAATTGAAAACATGTTTTAGTTCTCTTCTGGGATTAGTGGATTAGCTTAGCTAGGTGGCGGGTAAGCAACCTGGATATGGAAAATATAACTGCCACAGGTAACCTCTTTTCTTTGAGAGATTAAGATATGGTTGTAAGCTTGCTTGCAGCCTTGTAGTTGCAGTTATCAATTTCTAAATATATTTTAGGGTGTGATAGAGAAAATTAAAGAGTTTTTGAAATGATAAGTATTATAATTTGGTTTTGGGTATGTTGAAGTGAACAAATGGGCATTCCAGAATTGTGATGCTCACAATTTACATAAATGTTTTTCAGAAGAACCAAAGATGTAAGTTTCTTGGAATATAATCAATTGACCTCTATTAATCATTTTTGCTTATCAAAAAAAAAATTGACCTCTATTAATTGTTATATTAGTTACTGAGTATACTGACTTTTATCATGTTAGAAGAATACTGAAGGCATGGAGAAGGTCGTCGTGGACGCATCTAACCTTGTGGATTTTGTTGGAAAGCCTGTTTTCCATGCAGAACGGATTTACGATCAAACTCCTATCGGAGTTGTTATGGGTCTTGCATGGACTGCGATGGGTGGCTCAACTCTCTACATAGAGACAACGCAAGTGGAACAAGGTGAAGGGAAAGGAGCCATCACTCTAACCGGACAACTTGGAGATGTGATGAAAGAAAGTGCCCAAATAGCCTACACCATTGCTAGAGGCATAATGCTCGAGAAGGAACCCGAAAATCAATTCTTTGCCAACACAAAGCTTCATCTTCATGTTCCAGCAGGCGCTACCCCTAAAGACGGCCCAAGTGCTGGTTGCACTATGATTACTTCTTTGTTATCCCTCTCCATGAACAAACTCGTGAAGAAAGATATTGCAATGACCGGAGAAGTCACTTTGACACAAAAAATTCTTCCCATTGGTGGGGTAAGTAAATTTAATCCTAGCATGTATGGAATTATTTTTTAGACTCTTTAGATTAAGGAATTATGTTCTTAGGATCTCGTTCAATGCTATAGTATCTCAATCTTTTTTCACTGTCTAGGTTAAGGAGAAGACAATCGCCGCGAGGCGAAGTGGTGTTAAAACTATCATATTTCCATCAGCTAATCGGAGAGATTTTGACGAGCTAGCACCCAATGTGAAGGAAGGGCTTGAGGTACATTTCGTAGATGACTACAACCAAATATACAATTTAGTCTTCGATGTGATAAGAATCAGAAGTGACATATAACAAAGACACACTCTAATTTATATACATGCTCTCATGTGGGTTGCTTCATGCTTGTATCTGTAAGCGGGTGGCTGGGGTTTCGATTTAGTTGTTGGATTAGTCATAAACATATTGCATGCATCTTTTAGATCACAGGCATTTCTGTGCATTCATATTTTCAATGTAATTTTAGTGACATAATGCGTATATAAATGAATTGATTGGCCATAGATGGAGATTATCTTGATCCGATGAATAGGAATAATACTCTCAGACTCTGCATAGATCAGTCTAATTTCTACAAGATTCTGATCCATAAATTGTAATTTTTGAATCGTGTAGAATTATTATAATCATGTCTCCTACCTGAAATGAGTGGATGTAAATGGTATGCTTGTACATCTTGTGCTTTCGAAGTATACAACTTGATATGGAAAAACTTTTGGTATCAATTCACCCCCATAACTCCATGGAAGACTGACATCCTTTGGGTCAAATATGGCTCCGAAATTCAACTTCATTAAATTCTAAGAGTCACGACATATCACAGAATGGTACTGAAGCAATTCGCAAAGAGGAGCAATGCAAAGGTCGTTGCACTGACCACGGTCTGTCCGCCATCGTGAATCAATCTTACAATTATATGAGATTACACTCCTAATCCTAATACATATGTGTGCATGTTGGACGAATTTAAAAAAAATGCTTTTTCAAATAAATTAAAAAAACTCTTGGCTTTAAAAAAAGCAACTTTTGGACTTGACCTAAAGGAAAGCTTGGTGATACCTAGTATCGAACATTAGTATCAAGCGCGTTTTTCAATAACCAACTTACATTTGCCACTCATTCGCCACAATAAAAGCGTGTCCATTAAAGTTATAAAGACTTGTGCTTTGAGAGTATGTGTTTGAATCATAAAAAAAATGATGTTCGTATGCTTGTTCTGTGTTGCTCTGTATATCATCATCTTCGCCGGATACTCATCGGAGACTGTCTTTTGTATACCGTCCGAGTGCGCTCGATGGTAGGGCACTCTTGGTGAGATTCTGATCCTGGTTGGAGGAACCAAAACAGTTAACCCTGATGGTAGTTTGAACAACACCATTGCCTAGTGAAACAGCAACACTCGTTGAGACTTGTATGGCTTGAATGGCACAACCATGTGGTAATGTGCCTACTTTGGAGACTGGTGAAAAAGGGAAGGAGGTACAGGAGGAAGACGACGGGGTTGAAAGTCCCTGGACAATTGTCCGTAAACGCGCCTTGCAGACAAAAAAGGAACCTGATAGGGGGGAGAAAACTTTTCCGCCCTTTATAGTTAAATTAAGAGAGAGCTCTATTTCTTACTATTTTACCAATTTCCTGCCGTCCTGGAGCAAAGACGATATGTGGAAGGTATTTTCTGGTTTTAGGAAGGTAGTGATTTTCATATTCCACGGAATGGCACTTCACTTGGGATTCGATTTGGCTTTGTACGCTATGTGAAGAAGTCTGTCCATATGCAATTACTGGAGCGATTAAATGGTATATAGATAGGCTCATTCAGGTTAAGGGTGAGTGAAGCTTGAACTGGGGAGATGTTATGGCGGATGTGAGAAATAATACGACTGTTGAGGATAAACAGGCGCCAGAAAAATGTGGACTTCATTAAGTTTACACTGGATCCATCCGAGAATCAATGGCTCTCTAGCTGTCTGATAGGGGTTCCTGCGCCGGTACTAGACCTAGCAAGTCCAAGTCCATATTGTCTGCGCTAGTTATGAAGGCAGCTCAGCGGCACAGTTAGAAGGTGGGGGAAGTACTAATCAGGTTGAGCTCGCTGGAAATTCAAAAAAAGATGTTAAATGATCGAGACACGACGAAGAGATTATGTGTTCACTCTCTACGGCCATGGCGGCTCCTTAACGGTAGGATGGCTCGATCGGTTTGGGTACAAGTCCGGGGAACGCCACTTCATTGTTGGTATGAGAGGTTCTTTGTGGAAATTGCGTCTCGTTTGGGGTCGCTCATTTCAATAGATGAGAAAACACTTAATTGCACGGAGATGCAATATGGGAGGATCCAAATATTAACTAGTTCGAGCAGTATGATCAATCAAACAATGGTAATTGAGACTGAAGAGGAGAGCTTTAATGTTCAGGTGAAGGAGGAAATGGAATCTATGTATTGGAAAATTCCTATGAAAGAATGGCAACCGTTAAAACGTAAGCAAATACTGCAGGAGAATGAGTGTGCATCTCTGTTAAGGGGAAGGCAAAATGATTTTGATCGGAAAACAAACCAAAAATTGAGGAAAGGAAAACTAAGTTATCGGAGCCAGTCCTTGCCGAGGCGTGTATGCGCACTGGAGAAAATCAAATGCCGATAGGCGCACTGCTGGAGGAGGCAAGTGATGCAGACAATACTCCATTATTAGTACAGGGCAATGATGAAAATGTTAATATGCAGCAAGAGGCTGAGAAAGTCTTACAGTATTGCTTAAAAACGTTTGAACAAAATATGGGAATTGAAGTAGGTAGGAAAGTCAACACTGTAGCACATATTGCTGATCAACACCTGGAGTTGCAAGTTATGATGTCACAGTCCTACAGTAAAGTTGCTGAAGGACGTATCCATATAGCTCCTTATATGATCCCATCGACCCCGACCCAACAAGGGAAGTTCGATGTTCTTGTGGCAAAGAAGTATACCCATGTGAGCCCAAGGCCTATTACTAATTCTCCCTCAACAGAGAAAGGACAAGATAAAAATTCCAATGTCCCTTCTGGACAAATCTCGAACTTAGAGGAGGATAAGGAATATTTACCTCAATCTCCTGATGCTTTCGGAATCCGACCGTTTTTGGAGTTAACACCTAGATACTTTGCAGCAAAGGCAACAAAGACGTATACCCCATTTGGCTCGGCGATGGAGTCTACTATGAGACTATGGGAGCATATCCGTAGAATTAATGATTGTCAAACGGATCTTCTCCATGAATTGTCTGAGGCAATGGGTGGCAATATTAGAAACTCAGAGAATGATGAAATTGTGGACCTAACACTTGAGCTGGGAGTGTCTTTGAATTCGTCTAGGAAGGAACTTGTGGCGCGGCTTGACAAGATGAATGAAAGAGATGCTCTGTTAGCCAGTGATTCAAAAAAGTTAGCACCGGACAAGAAATCAATCTCTAAATAATGCGTATAATTTCTTATAACATAAGGGGCCAGGGGACGGCTCGTAAGAAGATGGAAATACGAGATTTTATCAGAAGAGAGAAGCCGAATTTACTATGTATTCAAGAAACAAAGCTAGCCATTATCAGTCATGGACTAGTACGTCAATTGTGGGGAGATGATGATATTGATTGGAGATTTCGTGAATCATCAGGTAGCTCAGGGGGTTTGCTTAGTATTTTGAACTGTTCTGTGTTCAAAATTGCTAATTCCTTGTCAGAGAATGATATGTTAGTGATTGAATGAACTTGGGGGGCTGAGAATACGCAAGTTAAGCTGGTCAGTGTTTATTCATCGTGTGCCTTGCGAAGAAAAAGAAGTTTGTGGTCAAAGATCAATGCTGGTATAGCTAGGAACCCTATGGCTTGTTGGTGTATAATGGGCGACTTTAACGCAATTCGTTCCCCTAAAGAGCGTAGAAGTGAAACGTTCCCTAACTTATCAGAAATGTCAGAGTTCAATGAATTCGTACTTGAGGCAGGACTTGTGGATTTACCTATGCAGAAGTCACGCTTCACTTACATCTCGCGGGGTGGGGCTTGCTGTAGCAGGTTAGATAGATTTTTATTATCAGAATCATAGATGTTAAGATGGCCGGGAGTTTTTCAGACTGGTCTAGATAGAGCAGTGTCAGATCATAGACCAATTATGTTAAAAATGGAGGAGGTAGGCATTTAGGTCATTAAACTGTTGGGAAAAATGTGAAGGATTCTCTGATTTTATAAAGAATGAATGGCCGAGTCTGCAGATATATGGTTTTGCAAGCTTTGTACTGTGTGAGAAGCTAAAACTCCTATATCAGAGGCTGCAAGTGTGGAATAAAACAGTGTTTGGAATGATTGATAGAAGAAATGAATATATAAAAGAAGAGATCAATGTACTCGATGCTATCTCTGAGCAGAGAAGTCTTATTGAACTCAAATAACCTAAAAGATTTGAACTGTTGAACCAACTGCAGGCTTCAATGCAACATAAAGAGATGCTTCTGATGCAACAGTCTAGATCTAAATGGATAAAAGCAGGAGACAACAACACTAAATTCTTTCACTCTATAGTGAATGCTAACTGCAGGGTGAATAGTATCAGAGGTATACATATTGATGGTGTGTGGAAAAATAAGGTTGATGAAGTAAAGTCAGGTATAACAAGGCAATTCTCAGATCATTTTTCAACAGACCAATGGAGAAGGCCAACCTTTGATCTACAGGGGGAAAGTACATTGACAAATGAGGATAATGCTTTTCTAATTTTTGAGTTCTCAGAGAAAGAGATCAGGGACACTGTATGGAGCTGTTCCCCTTCGAAAAGCCCAGGCCCGGATGGTTTTAACTTTCACTTTATCCAGAAACATTGGGATGTGTTGAATTGTGATTTTATCTCCTTCCTAAGAGATTTCTACAAAGCAGGTAGATTATCTAAGTCTATGAATTTTACATTCATTGCATTGGCCCCAAATAATGCTAACCCCACACGGCTGGAACATTATAGGCCAATATCCTTAGTCGGTCGTGGGTATAAGGTCCTCTAGAAACTGTTGGCCAATAGGTTGAAGACTGTAATCCACAAGGTCATATCCAAAAGTCAGACTGCTTTTCTAAAAGGAAGACAAATATTGGATGGAGTACTAATAGCTAATGAGGCATTACACTCAATTAAGTCCTCCAATAAGGCTGTTGTGCTACTGAAGCTGGATTTTTGAAAAGATTTTGATTCAGTCGATTGGAAATTCTTGATGAGTACGAGGAGTAAATTGGAGTTCTGCCAGATTTGGATGGATTGGATTTGGGAGTGCATATCTTCGGCCCATGCTGCAATTTTAGTTAATGGGAGTAGTGTAGGGGAGTTCAAAATTCAAAGAGGCATCCGACAAGGTGATCCTTTGTCCCCATTTCTTTTTCTATTGGTGGTGGAAATAAAGTTATAGCTTTGAGAAAACTTTCGGGTATTAAGGTGGGGATGTCATGTTGTCTCATCTTCAATACGCCGATGACACTTTACTTTTTACTAAAGGAACCCAGAAGAATCTCCGCATTGTGAAAGTTATATTGCGGATATTTGAGTTGATATCTGGCTTAACCATAAAATTTCACAAGAGTCGACTATTTGGAATTAATCTAGAAGCTGAAAAACTGAAAAGTTTTGCACGTCAATTATTGTGCCAGACTGACAAATTACCTTTTATATATCTGGTCCTACCTGTTTTGAGTAGTCTGCCAATATTCTACCTATCACTTTTCAAATCCCCAAAACAGATTATAAAATCAATAGAGAGCTTACTGACAAACTTCTTGTGGCGGAAGAAAAAAGAAAGCAATCATCCTATTCACTGGATAAGCTTGAGAAACATGTGTAAGGAAGTCTCAGAGTGGGTCCTAGGGTTGAAGGATATTGAGTATATGAATCAAGCGTTGTTAGCAAAGTGGTTGTGGCGGCTCAGAGTGGAAAAAGACAGTTTATGGAGCACAATCAAAAGAGATATGTACTTCAAACGTTCTGATTAGTGGTGTGATTAGCGTCTGATTACAAGTCCTGATCAAGTATCGTATTACTGGTCAGACACAAGTAGGAGTTCTAACACTTCATGGTTTAATGGCAGAATTAAAGTTGACATGGGAAATGGCGATAGTACCTCAATTTGGCAATCAAATTGGCTTGCTGAAGGGTGCCTTGCACTCAAATTTTTGAAGCTCTTCAGGTTGAGTCTGCAAAAAGAAAAGACTATTGAGGAAGTATCTGTGGTGAATTATGATAGGTGCAGCTGGAGGCTGCAGTTTAAAAGGCCACTGAGAAGTTGTGAGACTGTGTCATATGATTGTATGCTACAGCTACTGGATATCAGTCTATACAATGGGGCCCAGATAGATGGTTATGGATGGCAGAATCATCTGGTGTGTTTACTGTTGCATCTGCATACAAAGCAATCAAGTTGGCTCAGCAGCATTCTGGGGGGATTGAGCATGCTGATACATTGAAAGTGGTATGGGGGAAGTTGGCTCCAAAGAGGATACAATTTTTTGCTTGGAGATTGGTGCAGGACAAAGTACAAACAATCAGGAATTTGTTAAGACGTGGGTAAAAATTGAGAGGAATATGAAATCTTGGGTTAGATGTGGATATGCATTAGAAGATTCATCTAATCTGTTTATTAACTGTCAGGCAGCCTGGGAATTGTGGAAGGGAGCATATACTTGGTATGGGCTAAATTACTTAAGAAGCAGTGCGGATTTGGCGATGCACTTTAGGAAACATATGCAACATATCGTGAAAATCCTGGTCATGAGGTTTGGAAGGCCATATGGCAGGTGGTAGTCTGGATATTGTGGAGAGAAAGAAATGAGATTCGGTTTGATGCGGAGTCTACTTATCCTATTTCGTTAGAATGGATGAAGATCATTACATGGCATTGGCTGTCTGCTAGGAAACAACATCATCGAGGAGTTGCATTCCATGACTAGATGTGAATGCCGTGGCTTTGCTGCCCATTTGTATTTAGGCGTGTGATTATCACAACAAATGACTGAGGAACATACACTAGTTTGAGGACCATGAATGAGTAGATTAGATGAGATGATGAGTAAAGTGTGTATGACTTCTTTAGGCCATTTGGCTATTTAATAGAAATTTTAATTATAAAAAAAGACTTGTGCTTTGATGTTGCAAAGACTATACATTTTTTTGGTAATTAAAATATTTTATTAAAATTAAAAAGTTGTACATATTTACAAAGTTTCCCCTTTCTTCCAAAAGTCTCTCCTTATACAAAGATTTATTTTCTATCTCGAAATCTGTCTTCTTCTTCTTTCCGAACAACAATCCGATTCGCGGCATAATGGATTTCTCTGCTTAGCAATCCGGTCAATCTCTAGAAGAAACTTGTTGGTGAAGGTTTTGCCGTTGGAGAGGCTGGAAATTGAGTACCCAAGGTGTTATTTTCTGGCGATATCTGTAGACCAGGGATCTTCGCACAAAGGGCCACCATTTCATTGTTTAGCCATCGACAGGCTGATATCCATAATACACGACGTCGATGCCTCCTTCCATAGTAAGTCTGCCAATTTGCAGGTACATGATGATTTTATTGCTAGATTCACTTTATTTTATTTTTTTTGATAAATAAATAATAGCCATTGATACATTATGCACCTTAAGAGGTTTAGGCCCCCATTTGACTAGCTTTGAGCTCAAGCTCACTGAGATGTGATCCGAGCCTTCTTTATCTAAGCCAACCTGCCTCCAAGATTCACCAAATGCCAACCATTTGCTGCTAACCAAGAACCTGTCCAGCCTGCTCATAGCTGTTAAATTTTTCAGTGACCAAGTGAAACTTCCTACGTTCCATTATAAGATCATGCAGATTAAGATTAGTGATGAAGGCCTTGAAAAGGTCAACTTCCTGGACATAATTATGAGCAACTACTCATTTCCTTTCATTGAGAGCCAAGACCACATTAAAGTCCCCCATCATGCAACACTTCTCCTGTTTGAAAGGTAGTAGACAATCTGTCAATTGCTGCCATTGAGCCTGTTTATTGGATAAGTAGCGTGGACCATACACATTGAGCGTGAGGGACAATGCAGTTTCTTCAAACCAAAACCCTGAGACACCAAGGAAACCATCACCCCCCATCAATGATGAATTTATTTTTATTCCAAATGCATAGATGATCATCAGAGTGACCAGTCGAACCTAAGTAGCACCTTTCAATGTCCAGATCATACCATAAGTAGGTGCATAATGTATGCTTTATGGAAGAAAGCTTGGTCTCCTGCAAACTGATAGAATCCACTATTTCCTTCTCAATTGATTGTTTAACCTGCCATTTCTTTTCTTGGCTCCCTAGACCACGTACATTATAGGTAATAATTTTCATGAGCACTGGTTGCTCTCAACCCCCAGAGGAGAAGATGTTGGCACCAATGCGTGACTAGCACAGAGTCCTGGTTAGACATTTCTTTTAGCAGGTTACGGAATTCACCTTGGTGTTCACCACAATCAATTCCAAGTTGGTAGCCAATAGCCATAATAGAATCCACTACAAGACCTGAATGTGCATAAGCACCAACCATATGCTCAAAAGGCAGAGGAGGCTGACAGAGGAATGGGCAGCAAGTTGGCCTATCCATTCATCCAATATGGCCTAATTGCCTTCCCTCACTGGATCATCCTCTTTTCTCGTATGGCTTTTTATTTTAGGCCTGCCTGTTTTAAGTTTAACAAATAGTGCAACCTTAGGAAAATTTACTGCAGTAGCCTCTGCAAGATCAGTTGGGGGATCATGACTGATAGGGGAACTCCTCTACTGTAACTGGAATGTCCGTTAGCCCTTCTTCATACAGGATAATCACATGAGGATAATGACAAGCAGCTGGAAACAAGGCAACAATGGCAGGGGGGCTCTCCACCACATTACAGGTCTTAGAAGTATCCAAAAGCAGTTGCCTACAAGGGGTAGCTATGTTTATCTCACCCGAGATACTGGATGGCCTGCATGTGTCAAGGGAGATCCTAGCCTCCATATACTCCTGGGGTACACAAGCTACAGAGGCAGGCTGGCATACATCCCCAACTGACATCTCTCTTTCTGCATCCTGAGTTCTCAAGTTAACTAAGGAGGGGGCCACCAACCTAGCTTCAAAGGCTACCAAGGTTGCAACTCAGACACTGATGGACCATGTGTAGTCACATGGTCTATAAGAGGTGGCCTGGACTTGGACACCAGCTTAGGGGTCATCTCAGGAACAGGACTAGAACACCCTTTGACCTTGGCCAGATCAGGATAAACGTCTATAGAACTACCATTGCTAGGGACAGAGGAAATAGCAGAGGAATCATTAGAAGATAAGGAATCAGAGTCCAGGACATTCTGCCATCCCAACATACTAAACTCAGTTTCCACAACATAAAGGAGATAAGAGCTAACATCCACTAGCAGCTCCAAAGTCTAATCCACCCTTGTGCCAAGTGGTACTTTGACAACTAAATTAGCTGCCTCCAAATCCAGTTTAGCCAGAGTTAGCTTCTCAATGTAGATAAGGGATCCGATCTTGTTGCCTATAGCAGTTAAATTGGACTGGGACCAGGCATGAAGAGGCAACCCATAGATTCGGAGTCTCCACGGTTGACTAGTTTTAGGTTCTTGGGGAGTCCACGGAGAGATGTCATATACCCAACTAGCAAGCCAATCCTTCTCCTTACCAATGAGGTTACAGAGGTCCATGGGCTCATCTTCCCATAGAAGAGCCTTCCCGGGACCAAGAGGACTAGGAACTACACTGAGGTTGACAGCATATTTTAGTGCCATTTGTAGGACTCGACAACCATAAGGCTGATTGAGAGTAGCCAGAAAGCTACGGTTGAGCCAGGACTTTGATTCCACATCAGAGGAGAGATAGAGTTCCTTAGATGGGTTGGGTGCCTTAACTAAAGGAGAGCTAGCCTTCATGGTAGAGGCAGACTGAGCCAAGACCAACTTTAAAGGAACAAGAGAGCTAGTCGACTTCACCTATTTTGTATGTTTGGGAAATCTAGGTAAATTTGCTTGTAGACGGTACGAGCCCAACCAGGTATTATTTAGCTTAAACAGCAAGAGATCCACATCTTCCATATCAACAAAGTCCACAAACCCAAACTGCAGGCCCCTATTCCTGGGCTTACGAGCAATCAACAAGTTCTTGATAGATCCTTGATGCTTTAGTGTGTGCAACCGGTCTGTATCACAACCTTTCGAGAATTTGGTTAGAAAGAAGCTATGGACACCAGGCCGATGCCCTTGGTCACACTCCCTTGACGAGGTAGCCCTAGGCTCCAACCTGTCAAAGACTGGCCGAAGATTCTGGAGAGGAAATGGAGGAAAATGGCTGGGGTTAAACTGAGATTCGACCAGTGGGGCTTTACCTTCTTTGATAGCATCTCTCTTTATCAACATCAGCTGGTGCGGAGGTATGGTCCAGTCAGACATCTGCAAGATAACAGGGATATAAGAATAGTGAAACAGAGGCTTAAAATAGAGAAATTAGAACAACAGGGGACAAGAAATAGGGATGACACTCCCCAGGCGCGTGAGGCGGCTCCGGGGCGTGGACCGGGGGGGGGGGAGTGGTGGAGATCAAAGGGAGAGGGATCGAGCGACTGAGAGAACGACGAGAAGGAAGGAGGGGCTACAATGGCTGAGAATCACCATGTACGGAGAGCAACTGCTACAGGAACAAAGGATTTAATTAGATGTTAATTGCATGATTATATAAAAATGCCCAATTTGAAATTTCATGTGATGTAATTTTGAAATTGGGGCTTATATAGTGCAATTAGGGTTTTATGTGTTTCAATTGATTATTTAATTTTGTGTTTAGATATTCAATTAAATTGAAATGCATGAATTTTAATTGTTGGCTCGTTGTTTGATGCTAATTTGAATTTATTATATTCAATTTATGAAATCGTTTATAATAATCTGCATAACGTGTTAGATTGTGCTAACTCGGTTTTGCAGGCTGTTGGGTAGTGTGACATATTATTTAATTAATGATATATGTCTGTAATCTGGCCTGCTAAGCCTGTATTAAATTTTGGCGATATGTTATGTCATTTATTGATTCATGGCAACGTTTTATGCCATAGATTTCAATTGGCAGCATGTTAGAGGCTCTTGCACCTGGTGGTAGTTAGTTTGTTAGTTCGAGGTCATAGGATGAAGTCTCGAAGCGGCATCCAACTGCTCGTGGAGTGGATCAGCCACGTAGATGACACTTCAAGATTGAAGATGTCATATTGCTCAACAGAATTAGGACGTAATGCACTTCCTATTCTATTCTTTTCAAACTACTTCAATAGGGTTGATGTGATCCTACTCAGTAGGCGTCTCCTTGTATCTTGTAGGAGTTGAGGTCGTGCGGGACACATAGGATAGGTTTGTCCAATAGGACTGCCGGACCGTGTTCGAGCCATAGTGTAAGGTGTTAACATACATGGGGTGAAGTTTACAAACTGAGAGTCATATGCGAGGCATGTGATTAACCGGAAGGGTTTACCTAAATAAATTCATTCCAAGTTTCACTCCGATGCTGGCTTGGCCTTGTAAAATGTGGATCTCGGGACTACTGCATAGAGGGACACAATCATATATGTGGTATGGTTCAATACTAATTTTGAACTGGACACACAACATGAAACTGAATAAATTTTTGCATTTTGTTTGATGTTTTGTAGATGATGACAACTAAGATTTCAAACACATATCCCCTTGTTCTGTCATAGAACAAAACAAACTCAATGGTTCCAATTTCACTGACTGGTACTGTAATCTCAAAATTGTTGTAAAGCATTAAAAGAAGGACCATGTCCTGGATGTACATATTCCTTTACCTCCACCTATTACAGCTTCTCGTGCTGTGATGGATCAGTACAAGAAGACAATCGATGAAGGAAATGAGGTTAGCTGCCTCATGCTCGTATCCATGATTCCAGATCTTCAAAAATATTTTGAGGATTGGAAAGCATACTATATGATTTGCAAGCTCAAGAATATGTTTCAAGAGCAAGCGCGATGTGTGGCTAAAGAAATTTTTGAATGTCGCATGGCTAAGAGGGCATTCGTACTTCATTACATTTACTGATGATTTCAGTAGGTATGACTATGTGTATATGATGATTCACAAGGCTGAATCATTGGACAAATTGAAGGAGTTTCAAAATGAAGTCGAAAATCAACTTAGGAAGAAGATTAAGGCACTGCGATCGGATCGCGGTAGGGAGTACCTAAGTTTTGAGTTCAGAGATCATCTTAAAAACTGTAGAATAGTTCCCCATTCGACTGCACCTGGAACATCACAGCAAAATGGTGTGTCCGAACGCAGAAATTGTACTTTGATAGATATGGTGCGGTCGATGATGAGTCTTGTGGAATTACCTTTATCCTTTGGGGATGCGCCCTTGAAACAACTATGTTCACCTTAAATAGAGTTCCTACCAAATTAATAGACAAGACTTCGTGCAAAGTATGGACGGGGAGGGTTCCTAACTTGTCTTTTTTCAAGATTTGGGGCTGCGAAGTGTATGTTAGGCAACTGATACCTGAAAAGCTTGGTCCTAAGTCTGATAAATGCTTTTTTGTAGGATACCCGAGGGAAACAAAGGGTTACTACTTCTTTCACAGGTCGGATAACAAAGTGTTTGTTCCCGACATGGTGCATTCTTGGAGGAAGAATTCCTCTCCAAGAAAAGTAGTAGGAGTCATCATTCTTGAAGAAATTCGAGATGATTAACTACCAGAAACTTTTGGTCACACTGAAGTAAAACGCGTTCCGAGAGAGGCTTTGGAACAAGCTGCACCACCTGTTAGAAGGTCAGGGAGAGTAGTCCGAGAACCTAAGAGGTATCTAGAACTAAATGAGATATTACTTGTTGGTGATGTGAATCCCATGACTTATAATGAAATATTGTCACGAGAAGATTCCGAGAAATGGCTTAAGGCCATGAAATCTGAATTGCAATCCATGAAAGACACCCTCATGTGGGACTTGGTTGACTTACCTGACGGGGTAAAACCTGTCAAAACCAAATCGGTCTTCAAGAGGAAGACAGATATGGATGGCAACCTGATAGTATACAAAGCCCGTATGGTGGTAAAAGGGTTTACTCAAATCGAAAGGATCGATTATGAGGAGACATTTGCACTAGTGGTTAAGTTTCAGTCTATTCGAATCCTTTTAGCTTTTGCTGCATTTCATGACTATGAAATATGGCAGATAGATGTCAAAACCGCATTCTTGAATGAGATTATGGAAGGGGATGTGTATATGGCACAGCCTGAGGGCTTTGTCAATCCTAAAAGAGTTGAAAAGGTTTGCAAACTTAATAGGTCCATTTATGGACTAAAGCAAGTATCTCGGACATGGAACATGAGGTTTGATGACGAGGTCAAGAATATGAGATTCATTAGAAACCTAAATGAACTTTGTGTATACGAGCAATGGCGGACGCAGAATTTTTTTTTAGGGGGGGCGAACTTTTTTTTAGTGCAGTTATGGAAAAATTTAAGAGGCAGAAATAATTTGTTTAGGGGAGCAATATACATTTTTTGGGGGGTGAAAAAATAATTTATTTGCTCAATAGTTATGAAAATAATAATTTTAACAACTCAAATAAAATAAAAAAATAAATAAAACCTACCAAATTTATTTATACTACCTAATTTGTTTATATAAATAATTCTCAAAATAGATTTGCACTAATAAAGCAGGTTTATTAAATAGAGATGAAAAAAACATTAACCAGAATCGAATCGAGAAAACAATAACTGAAATAAAAATCTAATTCAATAGAAAATATGACTCTTGTAACTCCATTTATAATGGACATTAGGCCATCTACACAGTAAATACCCAAAAACAATTTTTGAACACATATACAAACACTTGAAAGCCAGAAAAGCTTCCAACAATCACAGCAGTTGGTCCTGCAACTCATGATCCCACAGATTATGGTGGAATAATCATCTTTTGGTAAAAAAGCTCATCATTATGCGTTGAAAGAAAACCTGCTACTTCTACTGAACAGGGCCACTTATGTTTCTAATGAACTAGTTGAAGAAGACCATACCGTGATGAATGATGGAAAATCGAGAAACAGCAGAACCTGTCTGGTCCTTGTTTTGAACTGCCATCAAGATTCTTAAGTTCCATTTTCACCAAAGCTTCTGCTGAGTAAGGTCCTCCCACTCAGCACGAATATTCAAGGATGCAACGAGAGGGCGATCTACCAACAGCAACAGCAATCTCCTTCAAGCTTTTTTGGTTCGTTTACTGTTTCCAGGTAGCTCACCACAAATTGATATTTCGATCCATGTCGCACCATCCACATAAACCAGACTAGCCAAGCTTTGAATCGAAACACAGCAAATCTACTTCAATTCAACTGAAACGCCACATCATAGTCTAGTTTGATGTTATAACTACTGTTTGGCCCAATACAAATGTAACCAGAGATAGTTCCAAGAAGAATATTGTGTTGATCAGACCTCGATCAACTGTCCAGCCAAATATCGTAATCCCTCCTGGGTTCGCTTGCAAATACATCACTGCACAGGAAGATTTGAAGGTTATATGCCGAAAACAATGAAAGAAACAGAGACGTGTTGACAATAGCAATTTAGTAAATATTAGTACCTAGCGCCAGTCTCTTGTGGTATGAAGACATATATAAAGCAAGCTGTGTGTTTGATGGAACAGCAGTGAAATCCAGAGATTCCAAATCACTTTCAGAGTAGTTGGCATGGAGG
>JAOWBN010037243.1:0-10078 GCA_028565015.1 Pinguicula moranensis | reverse complement strand
AAAAACAAATGCACGCGTAGTTGGCTTTCGGCGTTCGGCGGGATGTTTTTCTTTGTCTGGTGTGGCATGGTTTTCAACAATTGATTGGCATGATATAATGATCCAACAGTACTCAACTTGTATAGTTTCTCATTGCTCAGAGCTAGGCATCCGTTCCCAATCCAACTAAACCTCCAAAACAGTGTTTTGTCTCCATCTGAGGTGTTAAGACAGAGCCTATTGTTGGACCATCTCTAGTTTGAGCTATTCCAAATGTCCTCCAGAAAGTAGAGACGTCGTCCGACATGGTTATTAATGACCAGTCACTGAAGTGGGCAGTCTGATGGAAGTAGGGGTACTTATACGAAAATTTCCGTCAAAAATTGGTATTTCCATTTTCGTTCTGAACTCATTTCGGAAGGAAATTTTTGTTCCATTTCCGTTCCGAATTACCCTATTTTCGTTCCAGTTCAGAAATCGGAAATTCCGAATTTTCGATTAAAAATGGAAATGGAAATTTCCATTTCCATTTCCGATTTACGAATAAACGTTTGGAATTTCTGATGACGAGATGAAGGTATTCTTTCATATGAACGTTTCTTTTCTCGGTTAGTTTCATTTGGTCTTTAAGCCCGATTAAATCTTCTACATGAATGTTTAATTACTATTCATTGTTTGCCATAGTATGCGTTTTTGCAGTGAAAAACGTTTTTTGTTGTAAAAATAAAATGAAATACTGAAAGAGCAGTGACTCTGAGTTAATCCATTAGTGCAGCATTTTTACAGTGAAAAACGTTTGATAGAAAAGGGTGAACGAGCGAACAGTAATAAAAAACCCATGTCTGTGATTGTGAAGCACTCGTTGGTTGGAGAACAGAAAAGGAGAAGCAAGGACCATAAAAGAAGCAGCTTGGCAGAGAGACTATATCTCTTTCTTGCAAGTAGACACTTGAAAATGTGTGGTGTGAGGATATTTTCCTTTCGTATCCTTAATCTCAGCTCAGTTACCTACATAGATCAAACCTACCAAGTGCAGAAAATCGTCTCCACAACTTACTGGTATAGTCCAGAAAATGCTTAATATATGTGTTCAGGATAGTACTTATTTCATGCAGTTATTTCCTGTAAACATTAGTCAAGTGCAACATGAAATTTGGAGAGTTTAAAGTCATGCCATCTAGTTCCTTACCTACTGAATACTGAATGTGGAAATTTGAGCAAGAAACTATTTTTGACTTTCTAAATGGCATTTGTTTTTGGCAGAGATTAATTAAGGATTCACATCTGAATCATCAGCTAATAATTTACATTTCTTAGTTAGTTGCCTGTTGTTGGTATGTGTGTCTCTAGAGGCTGTTTGAGAGTTTTTTGGGGGGTCTTAATCCGAACAACTCTCTAAAATCCGAACAACTCTCTGAAAAATATTTAACTCTAGCTAAGTATCATAACCATTAATCGCACAGGTTGTGCACACGAAATACATACACAAATAAAAAAATTCAAATCCTAATTAGAAAATCATAATTCCCAAATGAAGAAATCAATAGATACAAAACAGAGAATGAGTCTCAAACCGAGTATGCGTTGCGAATGAAGAGACGAAGTGCCGGCAGCGGGAGGAAGTGGCAGCAGTGGGACTGCAGGAGGAAGAGTTAGTGAAGTTCAATTTGTGATTCGTGTGTGAAATACTGAAATGAGTGAACTGAGGGGAGAGTTGAAACTAAAAGTAAAACTCGTGATTCACGCGAGAGTTAAAAAAACGTGATTTCTAATTTTCTATTTCCATTTTTATTTTCGATTAAGTTCATATTCCGAGTATAGAATCGGAAATTTCCATTTTCGATCACCTATTTTCATTTTCGTTCCGATTAAGTTCAGAAATGAAAATTGTCTTCCATTTTCGTTCCATTATACCGAATAATACTTTGGAGATGGAAATTTCCGAATTCCGATTTTCAAATAAGCACCCCTAGATAGAAGTACTTCGAGAGAATTACTTCATTCCATAAGTTGTTCAGAGCTGTGCGTAGCCTCCAGAGCCACTTGTCTAACAGAGATCTATTCATGATACGTCACGAATGCCTAGTCCCCCAAATTTGATCTCTTTACGCAGGTCTACCCATCGGATCCAGTGAATAGGTTTGGTGGAATTTTGGTCCTTCCTCCAAATAAAATCTGTCATGAGATTCCTTATTGAGTTTAGGACATGTGTCGTTGCCTTGAATATAAAAAGGTAGTAGGTGAGTAGACATGATAGCAATGATCTCACTAACTTCAGTTGTGGACTCTTCTGGTGATAGTTTGTAGCACGTTGTTCCACCTGTTGTTTCTTCGGGGATTATCCCCAATTGGTAGGCCTATAGAGAGAGATGACAGAGAAGTTGTCTTACACTGAAGCGCCTGAGCAAAACTTCCAACTAGATCATCTCTTAGGTTTAGGCAGAACAGTTTGCTCTTTTAGAAGTTTATAGAAAGGCCAGATATTAGCTCGAAGATCCAGAGCACCCCTGTCATAAAAAAATATGCTTTCTTGATCTCCTTTTGCAAATAATAAAGTGCCATATGCATATTTCATATGAGATATAAAGACTTTACCAACCTTCATTCCAATATGCTTCCCCAGGATCACTAGTCATTCCACCAATAAGTTTAGAACTTCAGCTACCACAAACAATAAAAAAAAAAGGAGACAAGGGGTTACCTTTTCTAAGTTCTCTCTTTAGTTTGAACTCGCATGCACTACTTCCATTCATAAGCATAGCTGCGTGTGCAGAGGTAACACTCCTTGATTCAAGCAATCCACACGCTGCAAAAGCCAAGTTTTTCCAGCATGGCTAACATGAATCCCCCCCCCAATCCACGATATCAAATGCCCTAGAGAAGTCCACTTTCAACTGTACTCTTGTTTTTTTTTCTTTAGGGTTTAGGTTGGCTGAGTGTATCACTTCATTGGCCACCCTCCATCCAAGATGTAACGCCCTTGTATAAAAGTTGATTGATACTTCGATATGACCTTGTGCATCACTGTTTGCTAGAAACTTAGAGCATTTTATATCTGCAGCTGACCAATTATATTGGTCTGTAGTTTTGAATACAATCTGGATTATTGATCTTGGGCACTAGAGTTATGAAAGTAGATGTCAGTCCCTTGGAAAGGCAGCCTTCTATATGGAATTCTTGCAAAAATAAAATAAAGTCTGCTTTCACCATCTCCCAGTGCTTTTGGATGAAGAAAAGGTTGTAGCTCATCGGCCCAGTGCTCTTGGATGTTGACCACCTCCAAACTGTGTCTTTGATCTCCTTTTTAGAGAAGTCAGAGGTAAGATAAGCGTTGTTTATGTCAGACAGTATAGCTTTAGCAGGTAGATTCAGCAAGTTGCGATCCCATTCTTCTGTAACAAAATGTGCCTCTAAGTAGTATGTTATTCTTTCCTTAACTTTCATCACCTCTTCTATCCAAACTCTATGTATATTCATTCTTCTTATGGAGTTTACTCTTCGGTTACCATTAACTCTAGAATGGAAGTACCTAGTATTATTGTCCACATCTCTCATCTCTTTTGATATTGACTTTTGGTACATAATGGTTTCTTTATGGCAAAGTGTCTGCTGCAATTGAGTCTAAGTAGCATTCCTCTACACACGCTCTTCCTCAGGAACTTGACCGCTCTCAATGATTACATCAATGGTTCTAAGCTGAACTTTTAAGAATTCTATTTTAGTGTCAATCATCCTGAATACCTCCTTATTCCACACACTAAGTTTCTTCCTTAGCTGGTGCAATTTTTCATGGAGTAAATAATTCCTATAGCCTGTCACCCGAATGGAAAGCCATTTCTGCTTTAGTAGTGCAGCAAAACCACCATCTTCTTCCCACAGTTTAAAGTTATGATTATTTTTGGCCCCCAGTTCACCTCCTTTGTTCTCAAAATTATAGGTTGGTGATCTGATACAACTCCCTATCAAGCCCAATCTGGTAAGATTCATGCACTTAGACAGACAGTATTCAAATAATAGAAATCTATCCAGCCTACTACAACACATGCCTCCTCTGGAAATGCAGGTCCACTAAATCGTTATCACAGATGAACTTGTTAAAGGCATATATAGCATATATATATATATATATCTTAAAATTTTGTGGAGGTGCACACATTTTCCTCCCATTCGGATAACGCAAAGCTTTAAAGTCCCTGACCACACGCCAACGTGCTCAGAGATTAGATCAGAGATACTACTCCAAAGCCTTCTTTTCAATCGTCTTGAACATGGTGAGTACACATTTAGTAAATTTACTGGTGTTGAATCTGATCCCCATAAGCCATTAACATCCAAAAAGCTTGCAGCTTCCCAGATGTTGGTCAGCTGAAAACCTGTAGTCTTCCAGTTACTATGAATACCTCCAGAGCTACCGGATGCCTCATTGTAACACCATTGAAAATCAATGTTTGGCCATATTTGACAAAAGACCCAACGGTTTATGCTACTCAATTTGGTCTCCTTAATACATATGAAATCCTCACTATACCTCTTTATAAGTTCATGTACTTCAGTCTTCGCTCTTCCTGTCCCGAGACCACGGGCCTTGTAAGATATTATTGGTAAGTTGGTTTTGTATCAACTTATATTTTAATTTTATACTTAAAACTCGCTTATCTTCAATGAATAATTGTGCATTTGATGCTTATTTCTTGTGTTATGCTTAGAATTAAAATAAGAAAAGCAAAGGAAAATGATCAAAAGTGCAAGGTAGTGGCCCCAATTTACAAGTCGTGACTCCAGTAGCTTAAATTGTCACATGGTTTTTTGGCGGGAAATCGCACCGCCCTAATTGCATAAGTTGTTGTAAACTGACTAGTTTACCCCTGATTTTGGGAGAGAAATGCCTCCCAATCCCTTGATCTAAAAAATGTCTTCTACAAATACACTTCCCAATGTTGACTTATGACAAAAGACGGGGGACATCAAATCAGAGGAGACCTATTGTAAGCTTGGACGAGAAGAAGGAGCCTAGGCGAGTACACTGTTCATTCGAAAGGAGTTTTCCTTTCTTTGTGTTGTTCTTGGCATTACGAGCTCAATTATTGTTTTTTTTTATTGTGAATCTCATGCCTTGAGCATGGGCTAGACGAATTTTCTAGTGTATGATGTAGCCCTTGGTGAACATGAATGTTTCTTTTGAATGTTTATCTTTTGAGAATCTATTTAGTTGTTTGATTTTTTTGAGTTGTCTTGCTAACTTAAATGTGTTTGGCTGACACTTGTTAGTTCATTAAGCTAGACTTGGTAAAGTCAACTCTAATTAGCATAATATGAGAATACCTATGGAGTTAGTACTATCGCGTGAGAATTTCGTGAATTTAATACTTCTTGATATGTTTAAGCTAGAATTGAGATATAAATGCTTACATATCGAGATAGGGTTGCCTTACTCGATAGATATTAGCGACTAATTAAGGAAATCCGGTAGACAACTAGATAAATAATTAAAAGGTGTAATTGAGAGAAAACCATTCAAAGAACACTAATTGGTGAAGTCAACCGTCCTAGATCTTTATCCAATCGATTTCGTCCATTGTTGCTAGTTTGTTTAACTGAAAAAATACTAAAAACAGTTTCTTTGTATTGTTATGTTTAATTATGTTCATGTTACATTAGTAGTTTAGTAATTCATCAAATGACCAACTGTCCAAATTGCTCAAAGGTCACTACTTTGGGAGCTTATCATTCACAATTCTCGTACTTGATACTCATTTTCATCACTTTATTATTTGTTCGACTTTGTAGAGTTGCAACTACATCAACAATTATACGCATTACTTATGTAAAGAGGTTACACCTAAGGATGGATTTTTCCCAAAGTTGTACTGTTCTGCATACCTGCGCTTGCATATCATCTAGTCGTTCAACTAGATTAGATCTTGAGGTATTTGGGGAAACCCCTAGCTCGACTGCCAGGTCAACAATAGCTTCAGAATGCGAGCAATTCGTAACATTGTCAATTTCTGCAGAGAGGTCTCCAATAATCGCCACCTGAGATTCCTAAACCCTCCGAGAGTGTTCTCGGAGTTTGGCAGCACTGTCTAATATGAAACCAAGAGATGAATTTTTATTGGCAGCTAGAGAACCAGACGTAAGATTTATTATCGGCATTAGGCTAAAAGGATCAGAGTTTTGTGAGAGATAGTCAGGGATTTCAGTATAGAGATTACCAGATTGAATAGAGTTCTTGGGGTTGTCGCTGGCGTCTCCGACTGATTTTACTTCTCTATGTAAGCTTTGTTATTTTTCATGCCCCAATGTTTATGTTGAACAACCGCATGATTTGACTCATAGTTTGACATTGTAGGGGAGGCTTTGAAATAGTTCTCTGGTACCACAACTATTCGAGAGAAAAAGGCTGGTGATCCGGCGTATGCACGCACCCGGTGGTGTCCTCTTGAAAAGAAAAACAAACTAGCAGACCAACAATCCCTTGTCTAAGCATGAGTCTGCAGTTTTCGGGCATTGGAGAGAACAGATTGAGCGATTGTACGCCCTACTTCACAATTTCTTTGGGCGAGCATCGACTATAGAGGAGAAATTATCTCCTCGCCAATTTCTACTTTCGACCTTTGTATAGGATCTATTAAGATTTTTTGTTTTTTTAAAATAAATGGATTTAATAAAAATTGTCAATTCCATTTTCTTCTATTTACGGTAAGCAATAAGCAATGTCATGAATCAAAAAATCTTAAGATATAGGTCTGGGCTTTATAGCACCCACAATTTTTCAGGAAAGTATTAGCCGAAGGGCCCAAACTGGTGTGAGGATTCGCAAGTATGACTGTAAACTTTTCTTGTTTCATGAATAAGATCACAGAATTTCCCTTGTGAATGTGACAATATTGGGCCTTTATAGTAAGTTCTTATTCTATTGGCTGCTCTTCATTTACAAACTAATCTTCTAAGTTGTTCTAGTGAACATTTGTAAAAGAAATTATTCCTTTATGCATTCGTTCACTTATTTGAGGGCATATTTGTCATTTGCCAGCTAGCTGTACACGTTATGAATTCACACTGAAGCACCATTATCTACGTGGCATCAGGGGTTGGTGCAAACTCCTAGAGCTCCTCCCAGGCTACATGGACGAACTCCATTATATTATATGTATGACTTTCCTTGGGAAAAGAATTTTGACGTCCGACGGGGGGTAATCTACCTCACACGCGGACCTTGGTAGTTTCATTGTGTGTTTACTCTAACGTGATGCTTTGTATCGCGAGGTATGATAACAAATTCTTAGATCCTGCATGATTGAAGATCCACTTTTGCTGCGCCACTACATAGTGTGATGGTGGCGTGGCCCCTTCTCGTTTTTATTTCCTATTTTTGTAACATAAGGGTACGTTTCGTATCCCGTTAACACTGTAATTAAGAATGATAACTATGTGTTATCCTCATTTATTTTTAGTTTGGTACACGCACAGTATATATCCCCGATCCGGTGGATTTTGACTCGGCCCGAGATACGAAGTGTTAACTCCCACAATTCGGTCCCTCCATAATTGGGCGATTTTCGTAATCCCGCCATCAATCCCTCATTAAAGTTAAGTTAATGCCATTGTACTTCCAATTTATTATGACATTACCAAGTATAAATAATTTACCCTCTTGTTTCAACTTAGGGTTTTTCTTAGACTCCACGCACGAACTTGAACATCGCATCATTCTTTTGTCGAACGGTAGTTTTCTTTTCTAGCGGCGACTCCCTCCCAGTGAAAGCATTCCGACCGGGTCTTCGATGATTTTCATCTATGTAACCGTAAACCAACTCTTTTTACCTTTCAATTTATTATTTATCATCCAATTACATGTTTTCAATTGTTCTTAAATTATAGTTATTGTTCAATCTCGAGTTTTGTATACATGTTTATAGCTTTCGGTAATTGATCCTTCTCGTGTTTTTTATTGTTACCAGCTTTCGCTAATTGTTCATACCTTTACTTTTAGAAACTAAAAGCATAAACAACCTCTGTCGAAGGATAACAAATCACAATTTCTTGTTTTTAATGGTTTATTTTGTACGATAATTGTTTAATTTCTTGTCTATGATTGTTCTTGGCTTTCGACAGGGCATTGTTTCGATAATTGTTCATACCTTTGGTGTTTGTTCATTTTCACGAAAGGAAAAAGCAGGCAAATATTATTGTGGACTACGACTTGTTCTCTGCATTGTTTTTTGGTTTCGTTTTAATGGAGTTTGTTGCACAACTTAGCTATTTGGTATGGTGGAAGAATTTTTGTTGTTGTCAACTACTATGATGAATTTATTGGATGTTGTAACATTTTAGGTTTGCGCAAAAGTTTTTGCTGGTGTACTGTCTACTATCATTACATTTGAGGGACAACTAATATTAAGTATCACATGGTCGTGTAAGCGTAGCACAAGTGTTATCGGAATGCACCTCCTTGATCCTTGACAAAATTTCTGAAAGATTGACATTCCTGGACAGGATCACTCAAGAGGCTAATAGGAAATGTTTCAACGACTTGAGGATGTCCAACGAAGCATTCATAAAATTTTGAGAGAAGAGTGTGGTTTGAAAGATGATTATTATGTGTTAGTGGTTGACAAGGTTGTGATCTTCCCCTTTACCCACAACCAGAAAAATATGATTTTGTAAACTGATTTCCAACGGAGTGGCCAGACCATCAGTCAAGCATTCTATCAGGTGCTGTGTGTTGTGCTTAATTTGCGTAGCAGATTACTTGTAACACCTAATCTAGTCGATCAAATATGCGCTGATAAGAGACGAAAATGTTTTCAAGTGCCTGTAATACCTTTTTCATATGGCAGTCTTACCAATACTTTCACAATGTTATCTTAAATTGTAGGGATGTGTGGGCGTACTGGAAGGTACCTATATCCCGGTGCACAGAAGACCAACCACGGTTCCGGACAAGGAAAGGTCATTTGGCAACAAATGTCCTTAGAGTTTATGACACTCAAGAGCATTTTGTCTACATACTTGTTTATTGGGATGGTTCAGCTGCAGAATGTCATATGCTATGTGAGCAGTCACTCGTCCCAATGAACTTAGGGTCCAAAGTGGAGAGTTAACTCTTACATTTCTTAGAGTTATGGTATGCGCATACGGCTAAAAAGTATATTTGTTGGCCTTCGCATGAACGTATTACTGATGTGACGGTGGATACATGCATTGTGATGGTTTCCTCATTCCATATAGGCAAACAAGGTATCATCTACAGGAATGAAGTAGTGCAAATAGAAAACCGCAAAATTATCAATAACCATTGAATCTGTGTAACTCAACAACACACAACGTTGAACCTTCGCTGGAGCCTAATAACAGTAAGACGATAAAGGTTGAACAGTCATCCAAGCCTACTAACAGTAAGAAGGTTTACTTGACTCCAGACAAAGAAAAAGCCTTGCTGACGAGCATTGAAGGAGCTCTCTCTTAAAGTTTGGAAGGCAGGCCATGGGTGGAAGAAGATAACATACTATAAAGCTACTGCTAAGGTATTGTCATTGATGGAAGAGAGCATTGTTACTGCGAAGAATGTCGAGAACAATATGCATAATTGGGGTAGCAATTCGCTTATTAAATGAATTTACAAAACTAAGTGGTGTGGTAATTGATCCAGGAACGCACGTTATATTTGTTGATTATGAGGATACATTGGTTGAATATGCACTAGTATGTACACTATTTTTTATTGTGTATGGAGTTGGTTTATATAATGTTATGTGTAATGATGCATTCTTTGTTTTGATAATGCACAAGTGAACAGTAAATATCTTGCACTTAAAGGCAAATCGTTCCCATACTATAGGTTGTGGTGTGAGTTATTCGGTCAGTACCTAGCAACAGACTCATGGACCAAAGACCACCATTTGTTAGTGTTATGTCCTAATGCCAATCACCTTAGGCCTATGTATTAACAATTTAATGTTGTATATATGATTGTAGCAACCTTCATTACTTGTTTATTCATAACGTATAAAATAGTGAAGCCCAGCATTGATAATATAGAGTGTATCACAAAGAGTTGTGATAATGGGACCACTCTAATTAAAGTTATCAATACTAA
>JAOWBN010037232.1:0-10080 GCA_028565015.1 Pinguicula moranensis | reverse complement strand
CCGAGGCATGATAAATTTGACCCTAAGTCTTCTTGAAAAATCTTCGGGTCCATTTAGCAGCCTATTAGATGCCGGATAAAGTGTGGTAGCTGAGGGGTTATCCATCTTTATCCATTGTTTGGTACACACTTAGTAGTAATTCCCCGACTCGATGGATAACTGCTCGGCCAGGGATATCTGCGTGTCAACGTTCCAATTTTTATCCCACAAAAATTGGGTGGATTGTTTTATCCCACTTTTAACCCATGAGTGAAGTTACGTCATTGCCCCTATACTTCATAATTTTTACGACATAACCAACTATAAATAGCTTACCCGTACGTACTCTAAACCTAATTTATCAAATCTTCGCGCGGACTCACACGTCGACCTCGCGCTTTTCTCATCAAATGACCATCTCCCCCTTGAGCAGCTTCTTCTTTCCAGCAACAATACTGCGACCGAGTGTCCACATTCTTCATCTATGTAATCGTAAACCTCGTATTTATACCATTCAATTTCTTATTTACCATCTATTAGTTTTGATTTTTCTTGGCCTAGTGATACTATAATTCTAGAATTTTTGAACCTATTTTTATGGGTTTAGTATAATTTTGTCTTCTCCTTGTTTGGATTGTTAACTAGCGCCAGAAATTTGGTAGTTTCTTCAAATTTAGAATCCCTCAAACTGTATATTGCCTTTGTCGATTGATACTTTATGATGATTCGTAATTGATAAATTGCTTACATGAGAGTTCAAATTTTGATTCAATTTGTTTTAGGGAAACACCGTTGTTGAGAGTTCAAAGTTTGCTTCGAATTTCGATTCAATTTGAGTGATGTTGTTTGGCATAACTATATGCAGTTCGTTGAGAGTTCACATTTTGCTTTAATTGGTTTGATGCTATTTGGCAGCAATGTCTTACAATGCACTTGCTTCCATATTCAAAGTACAATCTTTGTTCTAAAAACATGTTTCATTTGTTCCACTATGCAAGAAAATGACTTTGGTTGCAATGTTTTGTGTAATGAGATTTGATATCTTTAATGCAAAGGATGTTATCACTGTTCTGCTTGATTTTGTGTTGGTTTCATTTACCAACAAAAGTATGTGGTGGTAAATGATTTTGTTGTTAATTCATTTTTAAGCAAGTATAATAGTTAGCTATTTGCATTGATGAACAACTTTTCAATAGACTTCAATGTTGAATCTATTGGATGTTGCGACTTTCTTGGTTTGCGCAAAAGTTTTGGTTGGTGTGCTGCGTACTATCATTACATTATCAAAACAACAACTAGACAGTGCCACACGGCTGCATACGCGTAAGTGCAAGGGTGATCTGAATGTACCTCCTAAATACTTCATACTAGACAAAATCTCTGAAAGATTGGCGTTCTTGAAAAGGATCACTCAAGAGGCTAACAGGGAATATTTCAAGAACTTGAGGATGTCAAACCAATCATTCATAGAGCTTTGTAGAGTTTTGAGAGATGATTGTGTCTTAACAAACGACCATTACATGTTTGTGGTTGATAAAGTTGTTATCTTCCTACGCACACTTGCACATCACAAGAAAAGTAGGATGTTGCAAACTTATTTCCAACAAAGTGGTCAGATCATCAGTCAAGTATTCCATCAGGTAATGCGCGTTGTGCTTGAATTGCATTGCAGATTACCAGTACCACCTACTCTAGCCGATGAAACAACTACTGATAAAAGATGAAAATGCTTTCAGGTATATGTAATACCTATGTTTCCTAAATGAGAGTTTCAGCTACACTCTCACAGTGTTTTCTTTTACTGTAGGGATGCGTAGGCACACTGGAAGGTACCTATATCCCGCTACACCTTCAGGTAGAGTACCAACCAAGGTACCAGACAAGGAAAGGTCACTTAGCAACAAATGTACTTAGCATTTTTCCGCTCAAGGGCATTTTATCTATATGCTTACTGGTTGAGAGGGTTCACCTGCAGATGGGCGTGTGCTCAATAACGCAATCACTCATCCTAATGGACCGAGGGTTCAAAATTAGTTCATTCTGATATTTCTTTGAGTTATGGTCCTTTCTTGTAGTTAAAGATTATATTTGTTGGTCCCTGCATGAACTTACTACATGTGTGACAGTGGATACACGCATAGTGAAGGTTTTCTCACTTTGTACGGGCAGATAAGGTATCATCTACAGGAATAAGGTGGTGCAAATAGAAGAGCACAAAATTACAAAGAACTATTCAATCTGCAACACAACGCAACCTCCAATGTTATAGAGAGGGCCTTCAGTATTCTGAAGAAGCGCTTCGCTATGTTAAGGAGCCTTACGGACTATCACATTAACACAATGTGATATCATTTTAGCTTGTGGGTTGCTGCACAATTTTGTCATCAATGTAACAACTTATGATCCATTATTAGACCCGGTAGCTAACCACCTTCCTAGAGTTGAAGAATCTAATCACGCTATGGATGAGATGGAAGATCACATTCAATCCTTGAATTCATCTCCCAGATGGAATCAACTCAGGGATAATTTAGCTAACGTGCTGTGGGAAACCTACTATTTGCAACGGGCTAGATGAAGCTCTTCAGTATACATTTGCGTTTATGTCACTACGAGTTGTTTTGACTCTTTCCATTGGTTGTGTTCTTTTCCATGGTTGTGATTGTCTACATCGTTTGTGATTGTTTTCCATTAGTTGTGCCTGGTACCAATTGTTAGAAATATGACTATGCATCTTATTAAGCTCACTTTTCATATTTTGTTGCATGCTTATATTGCTTGTATGTAGGGGCACCGATAAATGTTTAGGAACAACCATTGAGGCAATCGGGAAAAAGATAAAAGTTGAACCGTCACCTGAGCCTACCAACAGTAAGAAGGTTTATCTTACTCCAGACAAAGAAAAGGCCTTGCTCACGGCCCTGAAGGAGTTAACACTTGAAGGTTGGAAGGCCAGCAAAGCATTAATGCGGTGCACTCACTACAAGGTTGCTGCTAAGGTGGAGCCTTAGTGGAAGGCAGTACTGTTAGTTTAGTGTGACCTACAGCATTGTGCTCTCGTTAGTTTCATGTATATTGAATGATGAAAATCATTCTATTCCTTGAGTTTTAGATATGTATATTATGGATCATTTGGGTTGATGACTCAAATTGTGAAACTTCATAATTTTATCAAACTCTAAATTAATTCCTAATCTTAACAAATCATTAGAAAGGGAACAACTAGATGACTAAATCGACTAGCATATGGATTAATGTATGATCATATTTCTCAGATCATTGATATGAGATATTTGTTTAATCACATGAAATATGAGTGTATATGGTACATGAATATTGGACTCGACTTATTTGACTGGCTGGATGGATTGTATTTGTGTCATCGACAATGTCATTTAGTATTAATTCTTTCGTCACTTAATATCCAATGGTTAATGTCAAGCGTAGGAATGTGTCATCATTGACCAATAATCACTTTCTTGATATATCAGTAAATAATTGTTAATATGTGACTATCTCATAGTAAAAAAATTACCAGCGTAACAATTATTTCTGCATCAATGGGCCTAGGGATATTAATGATCTCACCCAATATGAGATGGACAAAAGTATCATCTTGATATTCCATACCTTCCAGCATGAATCATGCATATTCGGAAAATTTATCGTTATAATCCCTCGATCAAAAGAGGCGCTAGATAATCCTACGTAATACACATTCATCACCCAGAATTATAAATATCTCAGATAACTGAATTAATACTATATGACTTTGTTGATGACACAAACACAATCCATCCAGCAAGTCAAATCGGTCGAGTCCAAATATTCATGTACCTCGCACACTCATATTTCATGCGATTAAACAGATACCTCGTATCAATTATCTGTTAAACATGATCATGCATTAATCCACATGCTAGTCGATTTAGTCATCTAGTTGTTCCCTTGCTAATGAATTTGAAGACTATGGACTAATTTAGAGTTTAATAAAATTATGGAGTTTCACAATTTGAGTCCCACCAACCCAAATGATACATAATATACATATACAAAACTCAAGGAACAAAATGATTTTCATTATCCAGTATACATGAAACTAACAACAACATAATGCTCTAGGTCACACACCCAACAGATACGAGTATGAAAGCCGTAATTCCTTTATACCTCTGGCACTGTAGACTTAGTCTATTAGGTAAAGACCACATTTTCAAAATGTGCCGAAATGGTCTTTTGGGCTCATTTGATTATGAATCATTTAAAAATTGTGAGTCTTGTCTGCAAGGTAAAATGACTAAGACTCATTTTAAGGGAAAATGAGAAAGGTCTACGGAGTTTCTTGGACTAGTACATATCGATGAATGTGGTCCAATATCGACTAGTGCTAGAGGTGATTTCTCATATTTTATAACATTCACAGATGACCATTTGAAAAATGGTTTGTATACTTAATGAAATACAAGTCCGAATCTTTTGACAAGTTCAAAGAATAGACTACTTGAGTACCGAATTTCAAGATTTTTTTAAAGATCAGGAAATCATCACATGAAGAACTCCTCTATACACTCCACAATTAAATGGTGTGTCATAGAGGAGTAGCCGTACCCTATTTGATATAGTACAATCGATGTTGAGTCGTGCAAGTCTCTCGAAATCATTTTGGGGCTTTGCCTTAGATGCTGCATCGCTAGTAGTCAACCGTATTCCATCTAAATCTGTTGATACCACTCCATATGAGATATGGATGGGTAAGAAACTAAACCTCTAGTATTTGAGAATTTGGGGATGCCCTGCTTATGTGAAGCAGGCTGAATCAAACAAGCTCGAAGCTAAGTCCAATAAGTGCTTTTTGGTAAGATATTCAAAAGATTGTCATGGATACTTTTATAAGCCCGTTGAGACATGTCATCTTTTTAGAAAATGTGTTTATACTAGAAGAGGCATGTGAGAGTAAAGTGGAACTTGAATAAATTCAAGATCCACAACCAAGCACCGACCAAGCGATGGAACAAGAGCAATTATTTTGTAGAAATGAGATAATCAAAGAAGCTCAAACACAAGGACTTCGTAGGTCCGATAGAGAACATCAAGCCTCTGTTCCTTATGGGTTTAACCTAAATGAATAAAACGATGTACTCATCATAGATGATGATGAATCTATGGGCTACGAAGAAGTCTTGTCTACTGTAGACAAAGACAACTGGCTAGATACCATGAACTCTGAAATGGATTCCATGAATGTGAAGAAGGTATAGACCTTCTTTAAGCCACATGACGGGATTGTCCCTATGGGGTGCGAATGGGTTTTCAAAAGAATACCGACATGGATGATAATGTGATTACCTACAAGGCTACACTGGTAGCAAAATGATATTGTCAAAAGCAAGAAATTGACTATGACGAAACCTTCTCTCCAGTTGCGATGCTTAAATCCATTAGGATATTGCTTGCGATCGCAGCACACTGATTATGAAATATGTCAAATGGATGTCAAAACGATATTCCTTAACACGAATTTACTACAAGAGGTGTATATAATACAACCTCAAGGTTTTGAATACGATGATACCAATAAAGTGTGCAAGCTTCAGAGATCCATTTATGAATTCAAACAAGCATCGCGGAGTTGGAATGTCAAGTTTGATGAAGCAATCAAAGAATTTGATTTCATCATAAATCCCGATGAACCTTGTGTATATAATAAGGTTGAAAAAGATGCAACTGTTTTCCTTGTGCTATATGTAGATGACATATTCCTCATAGGAAATGACATTACATTGCTTCATTCCGTGAAGTTTTGAATTTCCAAGAAATTCTTAAGAAAAACTTAGGAGAAACAACCTATATTCTGGAAATAAAGATCTATAGAGATAGATCTAGAAGGTTGTTGGGTCTATCCCAATCGACTCACATAGATAAAGTGCTAAAATGGTTTGGCATGGATCATTCGAAGAAAGAATTTTCTTTCAATGGGGCACGGTATACATCTTTCTAATAAGATGTCACCAAAAATTGATTAGGATAAGGTCCCCACGCAGAAGATACCATATGCCTCGGTTATTGGATCTATCATGCATGCTATGCTATGTACGAGATCCAATGTCTCCTATGCTCTTAGTGTTACAAGTAAGTTTCAATCCAATCCTAGTGAGGAACATTGGATCGCCGTGAAGAACACTTTGAAGTACCTTAGAAGGTTTAGAGATTTGTTTTTAGTATACGAGAATTCGGATATAGAAATAAAAGGATACACTGATCGCAATTTTTCAAACTGATGTAGATTATTTCAAGTCATAGTTTGGATAGTGTTAATTCTAAATGGAGGTGCGGTATTTTGAAAGAGTTCCAAACAAGAAACAATAGTTCTACAAAATCATACACGAGTTTAGATTAGGTTTGTAATTTTAATTTTTTCTACAGATTGTTAGATTAGGTTTGTAGGTTTGTAATAAGAGAAGAGGTTTTTGTTTTCTGTAGAATAATACACGAGTTTAGGCAGATGCACTTATGCGAAATTTGTGGAGCTTTGCATCTATCCGCCCACAAAATTATGCAGAATCTGCGGGGTTCTGCATTCGCACGCAAAATTTTGCTGAGCAGGCAGATGCAGAATCGATGTTTCGATTCAGTGTACTTTGCGGGTGGAATGCAAAACTAGCTATTCCAGTTCCGCCTGCACCGCTTCCCACCCTTCTTAGACTTGACATCACAACATAGAGATATTGAGTATGGAGGTCACTCTTTGATTCTATCTGGAGTTACACCGTAAATAGGTAACAATGTTTAGTCTTTGGAGTGATTCGAAGTACGAAAAGGTTGTGAATGATCAACAAAGAATTCATCGCTCCTAAATCGTTAGGAGAAGATATTCCTATGGCCACTTGTAAGAAGTCATGGAAGCCTTTGCAAAGCACGAGTTTAATTGAAAAAGTTTCAAATTAAAACTTAATTACATGACTTCCGGTACAAGAAATCTTATGTATATTTTTGAGGATGACAAAAAACCTTAGTATACAAGATTAGGGATATGATTAAAGGTGAAAGGATATAAATTACACATGAACTAATTCTTGAAATGATAGTCTCCTTCCATGAATATTCTCAATACTTGGTGGATATGATATTTTGCTAGAGGTCACTCATAGTCTATAGATTTGAATTAGGGACTAATGAATTATAAGTGTTTAATTCATAAACCATAATTTGATTATGAATTCAAGGTCCAATGCTAAGTTATTGAGAACCTATAGGGTCACACACATTAATACTATTCTCTTGAGGGTTTATTATGAAATGACTGAAAGTTTTGAGCTCATTTCATAACATCCGAAAGTTTAGGGTCAAGTTTCATAATAACCAAAACTTGTGAAAGTAGATTTGGAGTTTATGAAACTTCAAGGACTTGTATGTAAATATAGGGCCACAAATGTAATAAAGAAAAGTTTATGGGATGTATATTGTATTCATCAAAACTCTATTAGTGATCCTAGTTGGAAAGCACTAACTTATATATATATATAAATATAATATACAAGTTAGTGAAAAACTCTATTAGTGATCCTAGTTTATGGCCTCCATCTCGCCTGAACAACAAATATGTATATGTGATATATATATATATATATATATGTATATATATATATATATATTTGTGACATAGTTTCCAACAATTAGACAACATGCAAAGGTTGCATGTCCAATAGTATTACATGCAATGATGTAATTATATATGTAATTAGTTATATAATATATATATATATATATATTTGTAGGGTTCAATTTATGAAACCATGACACCAATACATGAGTTGTCCAAAGTTGGGACAAGTATTGTTCTTAAAAGCTTATGGAACCTCTATAAATACTATAAGATTATCATATGTGAGAGGTTGATCCATTTCATGAGTCTTGATAGAATTTTGAGAAATTCCTCTCCAACAGAACTTAAGTTTGTATGTGATTGAGGGAAAAAACTTGAAGAAGTTTTCTTCTCCTTTTCTTAGACTTTAACTGTTGAGCTAGCACTCTTTGTGCCACATATAAAGTTATACATTTAGGTGTATAAGCCTCAAGAGAAGTGGTGGTGTGACCTACTCTAGAGGGTGCACACTTGGACACTTCAAAGGAATGAGACTACTTACAAGAATTGAAGATTCTTCAAGAGGTATATGTGTTTCTTCTTCTCTTGTTACTTTAAGTTGTGTAAATTAGCAGGATCCATGGGAAAGGAATTCAAAAAAACGTTTTTTTTTGCGTGTTTGCACACACAAGTTTTTACGCTTCTGCACGATATATGCAAGATGACACGGAGAATAGATTCAAGAATTCCTACATCCGATGCCCGATGGCAGAGGAGATAAGATACCAGAAAGTTTCCTGCACTTGTCTCATGCCCAATGTCCTTGCCTACTTCGACTCCAGGGGTACTTTCATCTTCAGGACCTACCATAGACCCATCAGTCTCTTCAGATGATATTATTCCTTTCTCTGATATAATTTCTTTCAACCCCAATTCGGTTAGGCGGACCACTCACAGTAATGCAGTAGTCTCACCTAATCAATATTATTGTTTCCTTGATATTGCTCATTCTTTCTCCTACTCACACATATCCCTAAACATGGAACATTTGTTGCATATTTGGATATTGTTTCAATCCCTAAGTATTGAGAGGTTACTAAAGTAGATTCGATGTGGAAAACTGCCAATATAGATGAGCTTGAAGTTCTTGCGAATAATAAAACCTTGTAGCTCATGCCATTGCCACTTGGTAAGAAGGTAGTTGGATGCAAGTAGGTCTTTACTGTGAAGTAGAATCAAGAGGGCAAAATTGAATGCTATAATGCATGATAGGTAGCGAAGGAATACAGTTAGGTCTATGGCATTGGTTATAGTGAAACTTTCACATCGGTGGTGAAGATGAGGCATAGTCAGGACTCTGGTCTCTATAGCAGTGAATGAAAGACGAAAGTTACACTAGTTTGATGTGAAGAATGTATTCCTTCATGGTGACTTGTTGGAAGAAGTATATATGAATACTCTCCCAGGCTTTGGTACCAGTAAGACGGATGGTAAGGTTTGCAGGCTCAAGAAGTCTTTATATGGGTTGAACCAATCTCTTCGAGCTTGGTTTGACAAGTTCAGGAAGACAATGGTTGGCATGGGTTATCAACAGTCCAATGTTGACCATATTGTGTTCTTCAGGCGAGATGGAGGCCATGTCACGATGCTTGCAGTTTATGTGGATGATATGATCATTACATGTGACGATGAGGATGAGATTTTGAAGCTAAAGATGAGCCTATGCAAGGAATATGAGGTAAAAGATTTGGAAAAGGTGAAGTATTTCCTTGGGATTGAAGTGGCTCATGGGCAAAAAGCGATTGTTTTGTCTCAAAGGAAGTATGTTCTAAACTTGCTCCACAAGACAGGTATGCTGGGTTGCAAGCCTGCCAGTATGCGAATTAATCAGAGATCAAAGCTGAGTGCAGAAGCAATGGAGCTAGTTAACAGAGAAAGATATGAGAGATTGGTTTGCCGGTTGATATATCTGAACAATACCCAATTGGATATATCTTTTACTATGAGTGTGGTTAGCATGTACATGAATGAGCCTATGAAGGGCTAGACATGGGCATTTTCAACCATAAACTGGCTAACTGTCGGTTTTCGGACCGGCTAAAACCAAAGGTTTTCAAAACTGGAGGTTTTGCAAATCGGAGGTTTCAAAAATCGGAGGTTACAAAAATTGGCGGTTACAAAACCGGAGGTTTGAATAAAAAAAATCAAAAACATTAAAATCGTCGGTTTCCGGAGGTTTCAACCAGCCAGAACCGGCCAGAATATTTTTTAAAAAATAAAAAATAGTTTTGGCCGGTGAAACCGCTGCCCCGCGGTTTGACCGGCGGTTTTCCGACGAAAAACCGCCGAAAAACTAAAAAAATCAAAAAAAATAAATCCGGCGGTTTTCCGCCTGAGAAGTTGCCAGATTTTTTTTTGTATTTTAGGGTTTATGGTTTAGGTTTTAGGGTTTTTAGAGTTTTTAGGATTTGAAAAGTTATAAAAATTATTAACTTATAAAACTTATAAAATTTTAAAAT
>JAOWBN010037221.1:0-10080 GCA_028565015.1 Pinguicula moranensis | reverse complement strand
TTCATATTTCATCTAGATTTCATCCTTAGTTCATTAGTTATAGTTTCAGTATTTTATTGATCATAATCCCCCCATCAGTTTTGAGTTTTGACAGCAACAAGAATCAAGGCCAGAGCAGTGCAAATTTCACTACCTTTCTTTGTGGATTCGACCCTGATCTTTCTACTTGATACCCCTTAGCTTGTGTAGTACAACTCAGGATACTTTTGAGGCATTTTTCCAGCCACGACACTGGAGAAAACAGTTATCACATCTGCAGATACATCCCCCGAAGACTTTTGATCTTGCGATACAACTTAAACAATTTCCTCAAATACCGAAATGCTCCCATGAGCAGTTTAAAATTCTGATACAACCCCCAAATAATCCCAAATTTCTGTTATACCCCAAAAAAGTCCCAAACTTCAGATACACCCCAGAATAGTTCCCAGATCAGAAATCAACCCCGGAATAATCACAAAGCTAAAAACTAGTCCCCCTTATCCCACAAAATTCGAAAAATAGCCCCCTTTTATAAATCCAGATACTTTCGGCCCGACTGTTTTGATCTTGATCCAGATATGGCATCTGTAGGTCCCCCTCCTCTATGACCTATGCATCCCGTACCTTGCTGGTTCGATGAATGATCGGTGGCTTATTGATTGTGGGCCACTAATACTATGACTAATGTTACAAGTGATATCATTGTTGCAGCATCACCTACCAAGCAGTTTATTCATACTGCTAATTGGGGCATATCACATGTTACTAGGGACGAGACTATCAAGATCTTCTCTAATTTGACGCCGCAAAATTGTCTATACGTCCCATCACTCTCCTGCACACTTTTGTCGGTGTCATGTCATTGAGGAGTTAAATTGCCGTGTGCTCATATATCCTCATTTCTGTTTATTGCAGGATCTTCAGACCTGGGTGATCATTGGGCGTGACACTAAACAGGATGGGCTGTACTATGTGGACGAGATGACTCAGACTGGCAGTCCATGTTATACATCTAGCTCTGCTAATCGCCAGCGTTAGTTGAGGCATTGTCTACTTGGTCACCCGTCCTCTATTTATCTTAAGCTTTTACTTCAGCATTTATATCCAGAGAATAGAAGACTTAATTATGAGACTTGTTGTTTGACAAAGACACATAGCAATTCTTATTTATTAAATAATACTCCCACCGATTCTATTTTTCTCTGGTTCACTGTGATTTATAGGGGCCTTCCCCAGTCTCATCCTCGGCCGATTCTATGGCGATCTAGGTGAAGAAGTATACATGGAGCCACCCCTGGTTTCTCCGAGAATTTTCAGAAAGGTAAAGTATGCCTATTAAAAAAGGCCTTATATGGCCTCAAACAGTCTCCACGAGCTTGGTTCGGAAGATTCACTCAGGCCATGAAAAAAAAGTGGATATAAGAAAATCAATGCTGATCATACATTAATCTTGAAGCGACGAGGGACGCTGATTACATGTCTCATAATCTATGTCGACGACATGGTCATAACATGAGATTTTGAGAAGAAAGATCTAGGAAGACTTAAGTATTTACTGGGAATTGAAGTTTTGAGGTCAAAGAGAGGAATATTCATTTCTCAAAGGAAGTATTTATTTGCCTTGTTGGCTGAAACTGGATTGATGGATTGCAAGCCCGCTGATACTTCAATGATGGTAAATCATAAACTGAGTCTCAATGACAATGCTATTCCTGCAGATAAGGAATGGTACCAATGACTTGTGGGAAAACTGATTTATCTATCCCACACTCGACCGGACATAGCATATTCAGTTGGAGCAATCAACCAATTTATGCAAAGACTACAAGAAGAACACATGGAAACAGCACAAAGAGAGGTGAGGTACTTGAAAAACACTACTGGAAAGGGAATCTTTTTCCAGAAACATAGACATCTCGACATATGTGCATACACTGATGCAAATTGGATAAGAAGTTAGGTAGACAGAAGATCTACCTCCGGCTATTTCACATTAGCAGGAGGTAATCTTGTGATGTGCAAAAGCAAGAAGCAGAAAGTCGTAGCACTATCCAGTGTTGAGGCCGAGTTCAAAGGAATTGCTTGTGGGTTGACTGCGATACTCTGGTTGAAAAACTATTTACTGAGATCGGTTTCCCTGTACCTGATGCCATTCCGTTAATGTGTGACAATAAAAAAAACCAGCCCAACATGATCGCACCAAGCATATTGAGATCGATAGACATTTTATCAAGGAAAAATTTGAAGAAGGAACTGTGCGCCTGCCATTCATCTGGTCAGAAAATCAACTTGCAGATATCTTGACCAAGGTTGTTTATAGGAAATGTGTTTCATGAGACATTGAGCAAGTTGGGTACTGAAGACCCGACTATTCAACTTGAGGGAGAGTGTTAGACTAGATAAGGATGGAAAGATTGTGTCTAATGTAAATAAGAAAGGGATCCCACCATTATCCCACTCAATCTTTCCATCTGTTCGTCTCTTTTTCTCTATAAGATTTCTTTAACACAACACGATTCAATATGAAAAATTATTAGCCTTCAATCGCCTTAACACAACAAGATTCCTTTAACACAACACGATTCAATGTTTCGTACTACTGAGTTCTTGACAACATTTTATAATTTATAAACCTATAAAACATGTATAACTTATAAAGTTATAAACTTATAAAATTTTAAAAGTTAAAAACTTATATAACTTAATTAACTTATAAAAATGTGCTTCTGTCCATGCAAGAAGTGGAATGCCCAAAATTCTTATCCATGCTAGTCTGGTGGAACTGACATTGTTAGTGATTTCATTCCAGTCCGCTAAGGGGGCAATTAGCCAAATTGATAACCATACATCATCCATGATGAGGTTCATTAGGCCCGTCCCATGTCCCTCATCCCAGAGAAGCACCTTACACGGTCCAATAGGACAAGCCCTCAGATTATAGTAGCCTGCTCTCTTAAACTCCAACTGAGATTCTCCTTGGCCATCCTTAAGTTTCAGAAGGCCCACCTTTCCATTAAGTAGGGGAGAAAGTTTACTTCCCACCAGCTTCAGAATAGGAGTGGTAACCTATTGAGGCTGCACTGCCTTAGCCTTCCAAATTTTCCGTTATTTCTTCTTAAACTTACCTTCATATTGTTGTGCTTTCCCCAATGTAGTTGTAGTTTTGGATGACTCGCCTTGTACTTTATTCCAAAATGATACTGGAATTGTTTCGAGTTTAGTCCTAGATTCGATATCAGTAGAGACAACTTTAGACTCCCTCTTGTTTGTATGTCTAGCCAGTCTTCCAGCGAGAGGATACTTGGCTATGTTTTCTCTAAGTTTGTAAGCACCAAGCTAGCTATTATTCAACAAGTATTCTAGGTATTGAAGGTCATATATCTGCCTAAATTCCGCAAAATGCAAAGGGACGGCCATCCTGACCTTTCTTACCGCTCATTCTTAAGGCTGGCAGATCTCCACTCCTTTTCAAGCTTTTATCGAGCTGCTTTACAGGGCAGGTAGGTGGAAAATTGGTAATAAAGAAAGTCTCTTTCATAACATAACTGCCCCTCATAAATGAGTCAGGACGTTGTGAACAAGTTACCTTGCTAGCAGATGCCATGTTACCATACATGTTCCGGTTCACCACTTTGGCATAGGAGATGCCTCTAGTAGTAAGCCCAGATAGTGACCGAGGTCTTTGCACTTGTCTTTGGTCTACCCTCACAGGAATGGAGTATAGGCCTGATTCTCCTTGCTGCACAGACTGCCGTGACTTCAGTATTCTGTACCTTATCTCCCTCGGCGGAAAACAACCACTGGTGTAGTCTACTGTAGGTTTTACTCATCCTTCTCAGTTGTTGGGAGGGGATGGTCCACTGGTCAGCCATGGTATACTCAACCTACTAGGGCCATGGACTAATTTATGTATAGAACTCTTAGAAGACAGTGAGGAAGTTGCGCAGAGCTAGGGTGGAAAGAAGGGGAGGAGGGGAGAAGAAGCTGAGAAGAAAAAAAGGAGAATCAGCTTCCTAGGCACTAACCGGTGTCCCCGGGGAGGGAGAGTTGTGGTTTAGATGCTTGAATGGCAGCACCGAGCTCCAGCAAATCTGTAAAGAAAGGAAAACAAGAAGATACGGAGAGAAAACTCACGAGCCTTCTTGACCGAAAGTTGTTCGGGAGATGAAAAAGGTTTGAAGAGTCGGATAGGATAATTTTTCAATCCTAGCATCAAAGAAGAAAATCTTCACTCATAAATGGATCCCCCACATGTCCACTTTATCATTTCTTTGGAAACAAGTAATTCCTGTATTGTGTATGACCAAGTGCAAAGATGCATGAAACCCGATTTCTATATGTGGTGTAAATTGGTGTTTGCATACATTGAAAAGAGAGAGGTGCCGTAAGGGTAATGGGAATAAGTGTATTGCTTGAGGATAAGTGAAGTTTTAAGTTTGGAAATATTTGATAAATTGGTTTCATACCAACTTAATGATGATAATTATGCTTTGAGCATGCTTGTCTTTAAGGGATTAATGGGCATTTTATGTCAATTTCTTATGTTTTGTTAGGATTTGATCAGATTGATCACGAACCATGAAATGTGGGATAAATCCATGACCGAAAATTCATCAGTTGCAACCCAAGTTTGGTTACCACAAGTACACGGTGGGAAAGTGCAAAACCCTAATGTCTCAAGATATTGCAAGCTAACCATATATCCTTAAATTTTGGCTCCAAGATTCCAATGGAAGCTACCCTTCATGACATAAAGTATTCTTGTGACATGGAGTCACATCATTATTCACTCTTGGACCTTGTTTGTGTAAGGAGAATTGGAGATGAGGAGATGAGCTCTCATACGTGAGACGCTTTCGAAGGGAGTTTATGGTGTTTTTCTTTCATTTAAGTTTAAACATGGACTATGTTGTTGCATATTTCTATGAAGCTTGTGCTATAAGCATGGGCTGAAAACCCCTTATAGGGTGTCATTTAGGCATTGATGAGCTTCAGAGTAATGTTGAATGTTTAGCTTGTAAAAACGTTAACAATGTTGTTTGTTTTTATTGTACATTTTCACTAACTTGCTTGTGTCTGGCCAACATCTGTAAGTTTAATAAGCGTGGTTTGAGGTCGAGAGACAAAAACCATGCTAGAATTAGTAAAACCGACGATAATTACCATTGCATGAGAATGTCTATGGGGTTATTGCTACCATGTGTGAATTTCCTAAGGATAAAACCTTTGATTTATTCAAGTGTGATATTAGAGAGATGAATGCTTGTATCATAAGAGGGATGCTTCTACTCGAGAGAGATTAGTATCCATGAGAGGAAAATATAGTAGACAATTAGTTATGTAATTAAGAAGATGAATTGAAGATAGAACCTCCGAAAAACATCAAGATGTGAGCTTACTAGCTCTAGATCTCCATAAGAGGAATTCTCACTTACTCTGCGCAAGTAAAATATAAAAACACCAAAAATAGTACCTTTAGTTATTATATTAAATATGTTCAAAGTGAATTCTAGTAATCAACCAAGTAATCATTTGTCCAAATTGCATTAAACTCATTCATTTTGGTGCTCGTTATCTGCAATCCCTGTGGTTCGACACTCTTTTCATCAATTTATTACTTGTTCGGCTTGTGCACTTACAAGAAAATAACAAACACAAATGTTCTGATAGGGGCTTTCAGCATTTTGTTAAAGTCTCCACGATCCAACACTATCCTTTTCCCTTTTACCCAACTAATAAGGTTTCCATCTTCATTGTAATTTAGATGCGCATAAAAGTGTTGAACAAGTGTAGGATAGACTGGTTTGTTTAAAGCAAATAGATTCAACCATCAAATTCTTTTCGAAATTTCCTTGACATATCATCCTAATTTGTGGAAAAATGGAATATCTATGTCTATACTTGACCGAACTGTGCGGAATCAAAAAGCAGTGTCATACATTTCCTCAGCAGTAGAATTCTTGAAATACGACTCAGATCTTGCAGCGACCGAAGGTGATTGAGTTTCCCATGAAGAAGGCAGGACGCACTTTGCACGATCGTCCAAAGATTTTGCAAGGGCAATTACTTTGCGCTTGGATCCTTCCATTTGCAGATATGATTGAAAAGTACTAAGGATTGAGAGAAGAATAAGGAGAATTCCTCCTGTAATTGAAAACAAAGTATGTGATCAGGTGAGTTTCCTTTGTATATTCTATCTACATTTATACAGGCTAAAGTGTAACTGTACAAGATCAAAAATCAGCCAAACTCGCCGACTAAATCTCCATGTTTCTTGACTTTGATTGTTGTGAATTATAGCCGTGTTTCTTGACTTTGATTGTTGTGAATTATAGCCGTGTTTCTTGACTTTGATTGTTGTGAATTGTAGCCGTGTTTATTGACTTTGATTGCTGTGAATCGTAGCCGTGATTCTTGACATTTTGAATGCTCAATCTTCTTCTATGTTAACAATGATTTGTGTGCTACTCAGAGATTAGAGTTTGGAAGACAACTTCTAGCCTCTTCTCGTTTATCTCACTCATTCTCTCTTCTTCCTGAAAAGTTTCACGATGGTAATGACTTCTTCCAAAGCCATTTTTGACGGACAGCCCATGGAGCAGACTGTCAGACTACCTGAGGCTGTAGATCTGCCAGAGGCAGGCAACGAGTGGTCCTTGGTGAGAAATCGTGATAAACACCGGTCTCCAGCCCAAGAGAAAATCTCAGATACTGAAAGGAAACCTTTTCCAACGCACTTCAAGCGTATTCGGTTTGAATCTATATCCTTTCATTTCAAAAACTTCCTGCCGTCGTGGACGCAATATGAGATGCAACACATTTTCTCCTCCTACGGCCGTGTAAGTGATGTCTATGTCCCCAAAAATGGCTCTAATCTCGAGAAAAACAGTTTTGGATTTGTGCGTTTCACCAAGAACACAGTTGGTCCTTCTGTACTAGAGAAGATAAATGGTATATGGGTGAGATCGTTTAAGCTACAGGTCAGTGTCGTAAGATGTACGCGGGACAACTCTTCTGCAGGGAAAAGGATTGTCTGTCGAATGGCCTTACCTATGAGCATAACGAACCAGAAATCCTTAGAAATAAGAAGAGTAGTCTCTAAACCTCTTGTTTTCAAACTTGACCCCTTGGCCTCCCAGTGGCTACTCAATTGTTTGATAGGGGCTTCCTTCTCTTCATTGGATATGGCAAGTATGGACCATATCCTACATGAGACCGACTATGCGATTGGATTAGTAGTCAGATTGGAAGGGGGAGGTTTTATGCAAGCTTCAATCACCGGAGGAGCAATCACAGCTCCTGTCGAACTACACCACCATATCGAAGCTCTACCTTAGTGCCCTCCGTCTGTGGAGACTATTGAATGGGAAACTAGCTCGAGTAGCCTGGATCAAAGTCAGGGGGACCCTCTTCATTGCTGGTCCAAGGTGTTTTTTTTGCAAAGATTGCTTCTAGATTGGGCTCCCTTATTGCGGTGGATGAGAAGACACTGAAGCTCCAGGAAATGCAATTCGACCGTGTACACATTCTTACTCACGCCAACTCGCCAATTACTCAGTCGATTGAAGTGGTCACAGACAATGAGAAGTTTCATGTCCATATAGCGGAAGAATTAGGTCCTGGTAATGGGTGGAGGAATGGTGGTGGTGTCCTGAAAGGTCCTCTTCAACAACATAATTCGCAGCAGGAGTGGCCGCCCCTTCAACGGGGTCCCTCGAAGAAGGCTTGGGTGGCTGACCGTGGCTGTTGCTTGACCTATCCATTTCATAGATATCAGTTAGCCCATCAAATTTTTAATGAAGATTTGCAGAAATGATATAGCGTACTAATAGTACATGTTAGGATTTATTTTTCCGAACCCCACCCAACACTAATTAATAAAATATTGTCCGCTCTGGGTCGAAGCCTTCACGGTTTTGCTCTCAGGATTTTTACCCCCAAAATGCCTCTTATCAATTAAATGTTGGTCCAACTTATATAAATCCATCCAATTCATTCTCTCAAACCCGTGTGGGATATTTTGCCTTTGTTCTGCTCAACAGTACACTAATGGACAAAAAATACCCAATTACTCTCGTGTTGAACACTGGCACAAAATTCAATACAAGAATAATTTGGTTTATTTTGCCCATTAATGCGTTAGTGCGCTGCAATATTAGTGCGATGTATCATTTCTCTAAGATTTGCCCTTCTATCAAAGAAGTAAGGCAAGTTTACCGTTTTGCTTGCAAACCAAATAAGTACTCTGAGCCTTCGACGAATGACCTCTGTCTAAGATTCGTGAATAGGTTGATGTAGCTCCCCTATTTGCCTACAAATAGGAATTTGGTCATTTTTTTTTTTGGATGTATCGTGAAGGCTGATTTAGTCATTTATATATATAACTTTAGTGTTGCAAAGCGAGATTTAACTTTTGCTTCTCCACTAACTTTTTGGAAGTGTTTCAGAAGGAAACAACGATGAATAAGATAATTGTAAAATAATATTTTCACAATAAGATACAAAGTGCTAGAGTCATTTTTTTAAATACCTATTAAATTCTCTAGAAAGATAATTTTACTAATGTTTTTATGCCGCAGCACTTCTTTAAAAGTAGTAGCTATTGCAAGCACGGTTTTAATAAAGATGCACTAAACTAGTAAAAAAGCTCATATGGAACAGAAGAAAAAAATCGCATTTACAAAATGAAACAATCCAAATTAAATCAAACCAAACATATTCAATAAATCTCGCCCTTAGGCAGGATCTGAGAAGGGTGGGATGTACGCAATCGTACCCTTATCTCAAAAGAGATAAGGAGACTTTTTCCGTGAAGACCCCAACTCGAAGAGAAAAGAAAAGAAAAGAAATAAGAAAAAATAAAATAAAATATAGAAATAAAATTATAAAATAAATGCATAGATAAATAGTTACACAAATGCATAAGTAAATAAATACATAATTACCTGAACAACTAACTAACTAACTAAATACTATATAGCCCTCTAATCTATCCTAATTACCTCAATTTGTCCAAAATCACATACGTTTGTCTTATATATCTCTAACCACCATAATACGATGTGTTCAACTCGTTCTATCAGAAGTTATGTCTTCAAAGAGGCATAATCCCGCTAAATCTAATCGAATATGTTCCTCATATGTCCTCCTAGGTCTCCGTCTCCCCCATCTTTCTTCAATTTGAAGCCCTTTGACTCTCTGACGGACTCATCGACACGCTTTTCTGCGTACATGTCTAAACCATCTCAATCTTCCCTCACTCAATTTGGCATTGATAGAAGTGATACCTAGAGTATTCCTAAAGATCGTATTCGTGATATTATCTAATCTCGTATAGCCATACATCCATCTTAACATTCTCATCTTCACCATCTCAAACTTCTATGCATGTGATAGTTTCATAATCCAACACTCTAACCAGTAGAGCATGACTAATCTTATAATCGTCATATAAAAAAAATTCTTCCACTTTAATGAAAATTTCTTATTGAATATCATTCTAGTAGCTAATCGCTATTTTATCCATATGAACTTGATGGATAGCAACAGTTTTTGTTTGAATAGATTGGACTTATGGAGTAGAAAAAGTACTAAATAGCACTCTAGTGGGCTCTTCTTCCTAGGGGTGACCAAACGGGATATCGGGACGGGAATTCCCGTTATTCGATACCGTCTTGATAAGAAACGGGACCGAAAATTCGGTCCCGATACCGTCCCGATTTCCTGATTACCCAAAAAAATTGGGAATTCGGGTATCGGGACGGGACGGGTTCGGGAAATACCCGAAAAATGCTTTGTAAAAAAAAAAAAAAACCTGATTTTCCGATACCCGATACCTGTTTTTCCGATTACCCATAACCCGAACCCGTCCCGAATTCCCAATTACCCGAAAATTTGGGTATCGGAAATCCGGTATCGGAATTTCCCGATACCCGATACCCGACCCAGACCGTTTGGCCACCCCTACTTCTTCCACATTTGTTTCCACATGACATCAAATCTGACGTCATTGGATTGGATCTACCTTGGCCCCCACGGGCCACGTCGGCAACGGCCCCTACACTACAACTACAAATAATAAGGTCCGAATAAAATAAT
>JAOWBN010037210.1:0-10080 GCA_028565015.1 Pinguicula moranensis | reverse complement strand
GGTACGCCCTTGCACAGAGGACCAGTGGCGCAAATGGTTTAAACCTAAACCCTAAACAAATGGCTCGTGAGGTCGGGAGTTCAAAATTCATTTTTGTGATAGATATTTTGGAATAGGACTTCACTGGATGTCAGCCGTCGGAAAGCATCGGGCTAGTCCGGTGGGTACCTTAACCCCAAGGAAGGGTACCCGATCTGCTGATTATCTATCAACGGACCTTTTTTTTATAGTTAATTGTGTCGCTGCCCCGAATGCAGGCAATTGTGGCCGTTTCTGGGCGCACCGGTACACAACTCCCTATCTAGGTATCCTTCGGGCCCAATGAGCCCATTGACTAATTCCAGTATCAGCGAATCTCCCCACAACACGATGGCAGCTCGAACCCTCGACCCGGTGGGTACCTTAACACAGCGGACCATTTTATCCTTTATGCAGATTTCTACATTCTACTGTTACGTATTGGACGAAAATATCCTTACGGATTGTACGGTGTAAAACAAATTTGGATTTGGTTGAAAGAATGGGCCTTGAGCATAAATTGCTGGGCTTGTTAAGACTCGCGCTTCTGTCCGAAACGTAATATAACAGGTAGAATAACAAGAAATCATGGTTAATGCAGAAGCTGGCAATGGCTTCCTTTGGGTCTCTCAAGCAAACAATATTCGACAGAGAGGCAAGAAAACTGTATGTGAACGGTATTTATGTTGTTTAATTCGATGAAATTGGTAAAAATTATGCCGCAAATGTTTGGATTTCGGGAGTGATTATGAAGATTTGTGAACGAACAGGCAGTATCAGGATCACATACGAGGCCTCAACGCCTATGATCGTCACAAGAAGCTCTTGAATGATTACGGTCAGTTCTCTTTGGAAATTTGCGCGTTTAGAAAAACATATAAGAACGAATTCTATGGGTGAATGTATTTATTCAATTACTGGAGTGCCTTAATTGAAATTTGATTCCCTTTGAACTACTTACAATGAAATTGAGAGTTTTCTGGTTGCGGATAGTCAGTTTTATCGGGTTGCAGTATCAAAATGCAGACGAGCATAAAGTGCATGTATAGGGTAACAGATGATAAACCCACTGTAATATGGATAAAGCTCGGGGATAACTAATGTCTTTGTATTCTATTAATGTGAGGTTTTTTTGCCTCTGGGAGAACGGGGACCGAGTGACGAGGTAGTTGAATTGTGATCTGACGAATCATTCTTGCTTCCAGCTGTTTATTATGGGAAACAGGTATCTGCTCGAGAAAAGTTGCCTGTTAAAACTGATCAAGACACCCTTAGAGAAGGATATAGGTAGGATGACCTTTTTTTCTCCCATGCTTCATTTTTACTTAAAAGAAGCCATATGTCATTCTAGTCAACCAACTCTATGATGTATTTGTCTTCATTATTTCCTCTCGCACCAAGAGTTTTGTTTCACTGTTTGCCTGAAGGTTCATAAGGACTGAGGAAGATGACTTGAATCCCTCTTGGGAGCAGAGACTGGTGAAGCGTTACTATGATAAGCTCTTTAAGGAGTATCCTTTGTAAATATTATCTTTATATGTGTTGGAGACTTCTGTTCTAAGTTTTTAGATTACAATAACTAAGCGAAATTCTTCTACAGAAGATGAATCATACTCTACAGGAAATGATCCCATCACATTTGCGACTTTTGTTTTCTGTTAACTCATCAAAGGTTCTGCATAGCTGATATGTCTCAATACAAGATTGGTAAGGTTAATACTTAACACCCTTAATCTTATGATGAACCGCAGTTTCATATGCTTCAGAGAGTCTACATAGGAATTAGTTAGTTTCTCATTCTATCTCATAGCTTGGCTGGGAGGAGAGAGGCAAATTGAGGACTTAAACACTGTCTTTATCCAGTCACAAGTAGCACTGCTTTAAACAAAGGCAGATTTCCAATAGATTATGCAACTTGAGCCTGTCAAGGAGTGTAATCGTTATATAATAGAAGGAAAGCCAATATTGTTGAAAAAAACATAAAGATAAAGAAGTTCTAAAAATGTATCTGTGTTTGTATTTTACTTGAATTTATATGTGGTGCTTCAGTTCGTTTGCCAGTTTAATTTAAAACCTCGTGCTGAATCATAGCATTGTTCTTTTAGATTGGCCTGAGATGGAGGACTGAAAAGGAAGTGATATCTGGGAAAGGTACATTCACCAAGTCATGCAATATTTTTCCACAGCCTTTTCTATTTGCATGAGTGATGCTCGTTTCAACAAAAAAAATCTGTTTAGTACTTTGGAATCATTCTTCTTTGTTCATTCTTTTGCTAGTAAACGGTACTGAGAATACCAGGGATCTAATCTTCCAGAAATTATCTTGTGTTTGGTTTTCTGAATATTGTTTGTTATTATCACTTCAAATATTTATAGGATGATCTTCATCATTAACAATTCTTTTATCTTTCCGCTAATAATGAACTAGATCAAAATGGCTCTATTAAATTCCAGTGCATCAATTAATAAAGTTGTTGGAATCTATATATCAAATTACGCAATGCATCTTGGGTCGAAACGAAAACAATCTCTTTGTATAATTACAAGGATAAGGCTGCGAACATTTGACCCCCAGACTCCAACTTGATCGGGAATATATTGGGTAGGTTGTGGTTGTGGTTGTGGAGATGACATGAAAAATTGTCGTATAAGAAGTATTAACTGCCTCATTTTAGAATTAGATCTTTCTGTATAAAAGAACTACGACAGAAGCTTTGAATGTATGTCATACACAAGACTAGATAGGGACTGGATTCACACTCTAAACCCGGAAGTGGCCAAATTTTTTCATGAAATCAAGAATGGTTTAAGTGATTTGAATTTCACTTTCCAGACATTTTAGGGTTTTCCTCAGCATTGCAGATAGCTTTGTTTATCCTCATATGGAATTATGATCTCTCTCTTAGTTTGTAGGCTGCAACGAGCCCAATCATTGAATATGATGTAGTTCCAGTAGTTCTTCCCTTAGTTTGAGCAATGTGCTAAAACTTTTTGATTTACAGGACAATTTGAATGCGGCAATAAGCACTGCAACCGGAAAGATGGTTTATCACGCTATGAGGTAAGTTATATGGCCGGGGTTGACTTGGAATAAAATTACGGTAATAGTCAGTGAGTTCAAAAAAGGAAAATACTGTTTTGTCCTCTGCTTGTCTGTAGCAAGTTCAGTTTCTTGTTTTACCCTAAATTCTTAATTATCACACTTTCATATAAAGTATTGAAATTGTCAAATTTTTGCTGACATTTTGTATTCCATCATATAAATCTGTACATTCTCTTCATGTTGTATTTTCTACGTATGTTTTCATTCTATTCCTTTCCATTTTCATTCCAAATTCTCATGAGCAGGTGAACTTTTCCTATCTTGAAGCTGGTGAAAACAAGCAGGCCTTGGTGAAATTAGTAGCATGTGAGAGGTGAATATGCAGTTTATCTTTTGAGGTTATCTTCTGGGAAAGCAATTACTAATCAACTTATATTCTAGGAGTATGTCTCCGAAAAAAGTGTGGTTTATGCTGAATAGATGTAAGAAGAGCAGATCATCAGTTAATTATTCCATGTTCTATTTCATGCGATCTCATTGTCTAGTTTTACAGCATTGTCCGTTAATAGTAGTTTGTCACCTCGTATGACTGTAGAATAACTTGCCATCTTGAAGTTGATTCTTGAAATAGATGTGCAGAGAAGCTTTACTACAAGAAACAGAAAGGGAAGGAACCGCCGCAATGGAAAGAGAATGAGAAGCAAAGAAGGAAAAGGTTAGCCCAAGTAAAAATGCAGCTTTGATTTATTTGTACACGTGTTGAGATCTAAAAACCAGGGATTTGCAGACAAACTACTCATGTTACCTCGGTCTTTCTCAGGGATCGTTCTGAAAGCAACGAAGATAAAGATAGCAACCATGGCCGAAGTAAAGAGCATAGAAAAGGTACCCCCCCTGTTTCTAAAAATGTCTCAGTTACTTGTAACACAATTCTATAGGGTAAGGTGCAGAGGCATCATATTTGCATTACCCCACACCCTTCTGCTATGATCATAGTTGCTTCAGTATCGACGTAAGTTCTAAGTTCTCATCATGCATCCAGGAAGAAGCAAGTCGATGACTTCAGACGATGATGAGAACTATGATGAGTATCTGCAGGGAATGTTTCTTTGAGGCTGACTGCTAGCAGGGGCGGTTTTCATAGTACAAGTTTATATGTTTCTCCTAAAACTTGTCTGTTAAACTTGAGCTCACCTGGAAAACTTTCGTCCCCTGACCTAAGTCTCTGGATTACCCCCTGAGTCTGTGTGCACTTGTTTTTGCTGTTCATATTATAAGTTATTTGCTGAATACTGATGGGTGATCTTTGAGTAGTAGTGGTAGCAGTGCAAAAGTTTTCACACTGCAGTTAGCATAGCATGTTGCTTGTGGCCCGGCCCAATGGAATACGTTAATGAAAATAGGAAATGATAAATTTATTGTTCCCATCGTTACTATTATTTTTGCATAATTATCAACTATTTTTAGTTAGAAATTAAATTTCCCTACAAAGTAAAAAAGTGTACTTGTTATTAGAGATGACAATGGGGCGGAGCGAGTCTTTGCAAACCCTCACCTTGCCCCATTTCCTGCCCCACCCGGGATGGGTTTGTCCTGCCTCATCCTGTTCCGCCGTATTATTTTTTTTTATGTATTTTATTATTTTAAACACATAAAAAAAATATTTTTTTTTTATATTTTCTTATACGGGGCAGGGTAGGATGTTGATCCTCATCCTGCCCGTTGCCCCATGGCAAGGTGGGGCGAGGTCAAATTGTCATGCCTATTTGTTATTTATTGATAATTTGTAGAGAAGAGACAACTTTTATGACAAAATAGTATTTTTTATTTTTTTATCAACTTGTTTTTATAGGTAATGTGATATTTATTTACTTGTACCAATAAGTGCTCTATAATTTCAAACTATTAGTTGCCTCCTTTTATACTACATGTTAGTTTGTTACTGCTACTTTAGACACAACTGATCTCACCATGCCATTCTCCTGCTCCCATAGCAGGTTGGATTTTACCTTTGGTCTTAAGTACTTACCACAACTTCATCTGAATTGTCTCAACCACCTCGTGTTCATCAAGTTGTATTTGATTGAAAAGCATACCGTATCGAGCCCTACAAATCATCCAGCATATCAGTTGCCATAATCCGTTCCACTGTTTATTTTCCATGGGAGCTCCGTCTAATGTGCAACTGCCAGTGACATGATACTTGATTTTGGTTGTTGTTTCAATTCTTACCCATTCGTAGCTTAACTTTCCATATTCTATCAGAGCGGTTGCTGGTAAGGAATAAGTGATCTATAGTTTCTTGTTTTGAGTTGAACAACAAGCATAGCAAATTTGCTTGGTCAATAGGTATCCCTCGTTTTATCATATTGTCTTCAATAGGTATTCTATTCTGCAGCCATTTTCAAGAAAAAGTGCAGATCTTTGCTGGCACAACCCGACTCCACACCTCTTTTTCTTCTTTGTTTGTATCATCCTCTTTCCATTCTTCTTGCATCAGTTTGTTATAAGCCATATGTATATATGCGGTGTTTTTGGTTCTGTGAGAGTTGCCAAATCCATTTGTCTGGAGAATCAGTTTCCAGTGGCACCTGTTCCAACATTTCAAGAAGTTCTGCCAGTTTTTCTCTCATGTGCTCTCAGCGGACATTTCTAAGACCAATGTCACGCGCAACCTTGATCATTGATTGAGAGTTCTATTCTAAAATACAGTTACACCTTTGTCATTCTTCGCATTTTACGACCTCACGAAATTCACTGCTAAGATTGTATCACCTAGCCACTTGTCAGTCCGAAAACTCGTATTGCTCGTCTCCTATCGATCTTGTGATACTTGTTTGAAATTATTCTTTTGATAAAACGTTAGGTATGCGTCATGATGCATGAAGTGGGCGAAAGCATAAAATAGATGTGTCATAACAAAATTTAGAGTTCTTTTTTTCCATGGTCCATTCTAATTTACACAACTTTACAACAAGAGTAAGATAGAGTTTTTTTTTTGGATAACTAAGAGTAAGATAGAGTTATACTTCAAGAAGAATTCTTTCACTAGTCTCTTGAAGGTAGTCTACTCTTCAAGGTGTCTAAGTATTCACCCTCTATGATAATCCACACCACCACAACCCTTGAGATGTTATACAACCTGTATGTATAATTTGTGTGTTTTTTGAGTGTTTTGGAGTACTTTATTTATATGAATTACCATTCATTTATTTACTTGGTTCTCTTTAGGTGAGAACCAAAACCTTTACAAAATAGGTTCGGGCCTTGTAATTGGCTCCAGAGACCCAGAAAGCAATGCTTCCTTACAACTAAAGTAGGGGAGGCTAGGTCCTATGGCTAGACCCAAAAAGCAAGGATCTCTTGTGCAGTGATTTCACCCACCATGTGCACCAATTTCTGATGGAGCCAGTGGCCATTTTGAGTAAAGTCTTCTATTCTAGCACCTCTTTCTTGAATCTGATCAACTTTTAAAATTAAAATTCCAGCTGCAAGCCGTTTCTCAAACCAAAAACATGAAGACCCCCGGTTGATGATGATCTTTGTGTTCTCAAGGACTTCTTGCCTAAGCTCCATAATGTGCCTACACAACCTTGAATCTGATGGCCTACTCTGTCTTAACAACAGAGGTTCACGCCTGTTATATTTAGCTATGAGGAAGCGCTGCCAAAGATTATTCCCCACCATGAAAGTGTTTTGGAGTACTATTTCACAATTGTAATTAAAGAAGATGATAGGACAAATTGCAAATTAGTTACCTCTTTCTCAAGCCTTTTCTCGGGTAGAGATAGAACCTCTTTGCTTCTTCTATCAAGACCTACAAATGCATCAATATAACACATATGAATGGTTATAGAGGTTCTCAGGGTTTGAGATGCAAATACATGTCCAAGTTGGTGGATCAACATTTGATCCCAGTTATACATTTGTGCATGGTTTTGTAGAACCATTCCACTCAATATTTATATACAACTCTTTTAATATTGAACATGTTATTGCATGTGAGTTCATTGGATATATTTCTATTGCATGCAATTTCATTGGATATACATCCATTGCATTTAATATAATTAAAGTAAAATATGTCACAATTTCATATATCATACATATATGAATTCTAGGAATTTTTCACTAACACGCATACTCATATATATATATATTAGTTAAATCCAACTAATGGAGTTTTGATGTATTCAATATCTATCTCACAAACTTATATTTATTACATTTGTAACCCCATATTACAAACAAGTCCTTGAAATTTCATAAACTTCAATTTGTCCTCTATACTTCACCTTAATTACAAATTAACCCCTCAAGAATTTGTTGTTTATCTGTGTGACCATGTAGGTTCCCAATAGCTTGATAATGTACCCTGAATTAATATATCAAATTATGGTTAATGAATTAAACTCTTTTAATTCATGTCCATGGATCATGAGTGATCTCTAGCAATATATCATGGTCACCCAAGCATTGAGAATACTCATATAAGGAGATTATCCCGTTTGAGAATCGGTTCTCATATAATTAATATCATTTCACCTTATTCATATCCCACATCTTGCATATTGACGTTGTTTGTCATCCTCTTTTGATATATGTGAAAGATTCATTGTACCGGAGATCATGATCTTAGAGTGTTAATTAGAAACTTTTTTCTAATCAATCTCGTACTTTAATCAAAGGTTTCATCATGATCTTTTACAAGTGGCCAAAGCGATATCATCTCCTAAGTATTTAGGAGTGGTGAATCATTTATCGATCACTCACAATCCTTTCGTGCTTCATATCACTCCCAAAACTATCATTTGTTACCCATTTATGGTGTAACTCCGAATAGAATTAAAGAGCGGCATTCATACTCAAGATTCTATGGTGATCTCAAGTATAAGAATTACTTACACATACTATTCTTTAGAGTATCGACCATTAACAAAATGGTGAACTCTAGTCGGGTCAATCCAATGTACTTGTCAACTACATACTTTACTTTGAGTTTCATCTTGTAAGACATTTGGGATCCATTCCTAGTCTTTTCAAAACTTTCTTTTACAACTTATCTAAAGCTTATTTCGGGTTTTAGTGGCGTTTACTTTTCGAAACATACGTAGACTTAGTTCTCACCTCTTATATAGGTGAAGGGTTAAGGACTCGACAAGTGTTTGATTATAGATCTTAAGGTTCGAATCAACATTGATTCTTGGGTCTAATCACAAGTTGATTAGGTTCATATCATAGATTTCTGTCAAACACATAACAGACCTTCTGAACTCCCAGTAGACTCACTATATCGCCAATCATAATCATCGTTAGGCCAAAGTATTCAAACGAAAAATATGTTAATCGACGCTAGTTTAGTCTCTTGGAAGCATATGAGATCAGGGTGATAAGCTCTTATCAGTTCCTTTGCTTCAATTTTTTTAGGCGTTGTCCCAAGCCCCCTGATGTTGTAGGAAATAATTTGCATTACTTACTTGGAGAGTGATTTTTTCCATAACGAGATTTCTTTATCTTCTTTCCTGTTAACTGTTTGTCTCTCTCGTTCATCTGCTCTATGCGACTAATTAGGACTTCTTTCGAAGAATTTGGAGATACCCCTAATTCGATAGCAAGATCTACAATTGCTCCTGCTTCCAACTTGGAGGAGGTGTCTTCAGCTTCTGTGAGTTCGAGCAGCTCTGTTTTACCTTCAGCTATCCGCAGGTTGTGCTCCTTAAGTCGAGTAACCGAATTGATAGAAGAGACAAACAACTTTATTCCTCTGCTTGTTGCAGCAAAAGACTTCGGGGATAATTGGAGCAGAGACTGAATTCCAAACGGATCTGAATTTTGGGATGAAAAGGTGTCTTCCTCTGGGTTTGGCGGTGAAGACAGAGTTTGCGGGCGAGTATGAGCTTGTGTTGGACGTTTAGGGATCTCAATTGGTTTTAGACCCAAAATATCATATTGACTTTTCAATAAGGCTGTAGTTTTTCCTTGGTGGGCCAGACTAACCGAGCTTCTACTTAAAGCTGAGAATTCCTTCAGGTAAGAGGCCTGGTCTGGCCCAGCAGAACTCAATCCTGATCTCAATGTTCCACTTTGACTTTCGTCAGTCATCAGAAGATTACAATCTAGATGTTTCTGTTGCTTTCCAGAGCCGAGTCGGGAATTATCTTCTGCTATAGGATCACTTGCGACAATCGAGGTATGCTGTTGCATCTTCTCAGCCTCGATACAGGAGTTGGAATTTAGCAATGCAACATTACCCAATAGGGATTTCCCATCCTGCTAGGGGTGGGCAAACGGGAAGCAGGCCTCGGGAAAACCCAAGGCCCGTTCGTCCCGAGTACCGAGTACCGATTGATCAGTCCCAAAATTTTATCGGGTCGGGATCAGGTTTGTCCCGTAAATTTTGGGACAAACCCGAATCCCGATTAATTCACAATTCACGTTAGATAATCTCTTAATTCCTTACTGTTGCGGTTTAGGGTCCAACTCCAACATGGCCCGACACTCTCTAACTTAAATCCGAAGGACCGGAAATGGGAAATCCCAATTCTTCATCCTTCACCGTTCGTTCCGCCGCTCGGTTCGTCGTTCGTTCCGTTGCTCGCTTCGCCGTTCGTTCCATCGCTCTCTCCAACGTTCGTTCCGCCGCTCGCTTTGCCAGCCACGGACGCACTTCATTTCACCATTCCGTGTAGCTGACACAGTACAGTAGGTCTATTTGAGAAGGAGCGGTTGTACTGGTTATTTCTTGTAGGGTTTTTGTTTCTCTTGTCTTCCGTTTAATATTTTAGTTTCTGGTGAATAACTTGTTGTATGTTGTGCTATAGGTGCTGCCGGCATTCTACCATAGCTGGCAGTTGACCAAATTCTCAAGTTGAAGCAGCTTACTGTTCTTACTCTGGCTGAGACAAACAAGGTAGCCCTACCTCTGTCTTAATATGTATGTTTGTATTTAAAAAAGTCATCTATGTTTCTGCCCATTATGATTTAATGGAAGTTGAACTCTCCAAGAATCCATAATATTT